>BPTQ01000005.1:68210695-68254992 GCA_019973895.1 Chrysanthemum seticuspe | reverse complement strand
GACCGGTCAAATGGCTCCTGGACACTCCAGCTCAGGACCCGCACTTCAAAACAGTCCCATTGGTTCATCCCTTGTTCCAAACTCTTCTCAAGAAACTCCATATGTACCTCCATCTGAAGATGATTTAAAGAAATTGTTTGATCCTATGTTTGATGAACTGTATGATTCAATTACTAATGAGGTGTTGATCCCTACAACAGAGGTTGCTCATATTCCTGTGAATGAAGTCAATCCTTCAGTCTCAATATCTTTAAGTCAAGAAGCACCTGCTGCTGATCCTTCAGTCTCATCAACAAATCATCATCCTTCAAATGTACATCATGGAAATGTTTCTGGCATCAATGATGAAGTTAATCCCTTTGCTACTCCTGAAGATGCTCCATTTGAAAACATATTTGCTCCTGAATCATCATCAGAACCATCTTCTTCAGGAGACATCGACTCAGCTACTTCAGTCCCTCAACAACTGCCACATGAACACCTCAGAAAATGGACTCACGATCATCCATTAGACAACATCATTGGTAATCCCTCTCGTCCTGTATCAACCCGGAAACAACTTGCAACCGATGCCCTATGGTGCTTCTTCAACTCCGTACTATCTAAGATCGAACCAAAAGATGTTAAAACCGCCATGAATGAAGATAGCTGGTTCAATGCCATGCAAGATGAAATTCATGAGTTTGATCGACTTGATGTATGGGAGTTAGTACCTGCTCCAGACTGTGCTATGATTATTGCTCTTAAATGGATCTTCAAAGTGAAACTTGATGAGCATGGTGATGTGTTGAAGAACAAGGCTCGATTAGTTGCTAAAGGATACCGTCAAGAGGAGGGTATTGACTTTGAAGAATCTTTTGCTCCTGTTGCTCGAATCGAGGCAATCAGAATCTTCTTGGCTAATGCTGCTAGTAAGAACATGATAGTATATCAGATGGATGTGAAGACTGCATTTCTGAACGGAGACCTTAAAGAAGTCGTCTACGTCAGCCAACCTGAAGGATTTGTAAATCAAGAGCATCCTACTCACGTTTATCGTTTGAAGAAGGCCCTTTATGGTTTAAAGCAAGCTCCAAGGGCATGGTATGATACACTGTCAAAATTTCTTCTATCTACCGGATTTAGCAAAGGAGATGTTGATCCTACATTGTTCACCAGGAAGTCAGGCAAACATTTAACTCATTTTCAAATTTATGTTGATGATATTATTTTTGCCTCGACTGACCCAATGGAATGTGATCGTTTTTCTAATGAAATGAGTTCAAAATTTCAAATGTCAATGATGGGACAAATGTCATTTTTCTTGGGATTACAAATTTCACAAAGTCCCGGAGGCATTTTCATAAATCAATCTAAATATGCAACAAAGATTTTAAAGAAATTTGGATTCGATTCAAGTGACCCTGTTGACACCCCCATGATTGACCGAACCAAACTAGATGAGGACCACTCAGGGATCATGATTGACCAAACGAAATATCGTAGTATGATTGGGTCCCTGATGTACCTCACTGCTAGTAGACCAGACATCTTGTTCGCTGTTTGCATGTGTGCTAGATACCAGGCTAAGCCTACTAAAAAGCACCTTGAAGCAGTTAAACGGGTCTTTCGGTATCTCCAAGGAACCATCAATATGGGTCTTTGGTACCCGAAGGACACCGGTATGTCACTAACGGCCTATGCAGATGCTGATCATGCAGGTTGTCAAGATACACGTAGAAGTACGTCTGGAGGTGCTCAGTTTTTGGGTGATAAGCTTGTGAGCTGGTCTTCAAAGAAGCAAATGAGCACTTCTATTTCCTCTACAGAGGCTGAATACATAGCCATATCATCCTGTTGTGCTCAAATCTTATGGATGAGATCTCAATTATCTGACTATGGCTTTGTATTCAACAAAATCCCTCTGTACTGTGATAATAAAAGTGCTATTGCTCTCTCATGCAACAATGTTCAACACTCAAGAGCAAAGCATATCGACATTCGACATCATTTCATCAGGGAACAAGTAGAAAAAGGTGTGGTGGAACTTTATTTTGTGAGGTCTGAATACCAGTTAGCTGACATCTTCACCAAAGCTCTTCCAAGAGAACATTTTGAGTTTATTCTTCCACGTCTTGGCTTAAAAAGCCTTCAACCAGAAACACTCAAACGTCTTCAGGAGGAAGACGAGGAGTAAAGGTCTATCTTCATCTGTCTCTTGTAAATATTTATTCGAAAAACAAAATAC
This sequence comes from Chrysanthemum seticuspe, assembly GCA_019973895.1. Taxonomy (NCBI): domain Eukaryota; kingdom Viridiplantae; phylum Streptophyta; class Magnoliopsida; order Asterales; family Asteraceae; genus Chrysanthemum; species Chrysanthemum seticuspe. The sequence continues at coordinate 68,252,765 of BPTQ01000005.1, read as the reverse complement.
AAAATTATAAAACTCTCAAAAAATCAAATAGAAAATTATAAAACTTTCAAAATCCATAAAAATCTGAAAATTTCGAAAAAAAAAAAACTTCAAAAAAAAAAAAAAAAAAAAAAAAAAAAAAAAAGAAAAAAAAAACTTCAAAAAATATTGTCAATTTGTCATGTTTTTCTCGGTTCGATAATATCTACGGTCTTTGTGATGTATTCGAAGAATGACACAGGACTTTAGATGTTGTTCGAATTTAAAAAAAAAAAAAAAAAAAAAAAAAATTGAGAGAAAGAGAAAAAAATGGTTTATTGTCATTTTCAGGCAATAACCCGGATTTAAAAGAAAGAACAGAGCCATGTTTTATCATGCGTTCAAAAATCCATGCTCTGATTCTATAAACATTTATCTAACTGAAAACTACATGCTTTGAAAACTAACTCGGTCTCTATTTTTGATAATCATCAGGACTTATTTGTCAAAATATCTATCTCTCAATCAACAACCTATGTCATTGATTGAGGGGGAGAATGATTTCAATTAAATTAAAAAGTTATTTGGCATTAAATTGTTTTCAAAAAATGTACATGCATGTTTTATGAATGGAGTTTAAAGTCTTAAAATCCGATCCGTATCAGTTAAAACGCTTTTATAATCACGTCACAATTCTCCTCAAAAGCTTTCAAAATAAATTTAAATCCATAAGAGATCACAAATCTCAAATGATTTGATAATTGTGATCGGGGGAGAATGTGTGATTTAAATTGGATTTAAACTGATTATTCGGTAAATGGTTTTATAAGGACGTACATGCTGTCCTTCCCACATGTGACAAACGATTTCAAATTTTCAATGCACATGTTGAGGGGGAGCATCTATCTTAAACCTATGATTTGAAACGTGATCATTTATCTCAATGTGCAGGTTCCCTCTAGTATGTGCAAAACTCTTTTCAAACCTCGAGGCACATATTGAGGGGGAGCAAATTTATGGAAACCTCATCCTTCCTGGAAATGCTTTATCTACTTGATTTGATCAAGGAAGTGATGGTGATATTTTTTAGAAAATGGTAATCAAAGAAGTAATTTCTTCTTCTTGCCTCCGTGTGCAAAACGATTTCAAACATTTGATGCACATGTTGAGGGGGAGCACTTATTCTAAAAAATATCAAAAACAATTCAGGTACAAAAATGTTTTGATTATATATCACAAGTATCTGGATTGATTTTCAAATGGTTTTCAATTGGTTCCAATGGCAGATGAACAATACCAAATAGACCGACCAACTTTACTTTATGTACGGTGATATAAGGCTGATAAGGATAGGTATTGGTTCCCATGATCCGCCAGAACCGGAGGGATCTACCCAGGGACAATCCACTAGCTAGTATAGAAGTCCTTAGGTATGATGAAAAAAGGAGAAAAGTGAGATATGGGAAGAGTGCAGACTGAGACTGAGCTAGTACTGGAATAAACTCAACAAGGTTCTAGTTATGAAGTCTCGGTAAGCACTGAAGGGGTTGAAGAATTAAAAAGAATTGAATGAGAAAAGGGTGAAAACAAATAGCCCTCCATTTATTCAACCTTAGGGCAGAAACCGGGTTCAATTCATATGCTACTGATGTTAACATCGGTATTGAAGACAAGACGTCATGGACCCAGTGACGCACTGCACTTCAACTTTCCAAACCACTTAAGTTCCTCTTAAAAGGACTTGTTTCATTCTCACGGGGAACCGACATTATCTATCGACTATCTCTTAGAGATTGTTGATATTGAAGAAGGAGACCCTTTCCCTAGTCTCCGGCACAGGATCCAAATATGCACAAATTGAGTCTAGAGCCTCGAGATCATCAATAAATCTCATTAGGACACTTTCAATGAAGACTCTCTGTTTCACACAATGTGGAAAGAGAGATTATATCTTGAGTCCTGCGCATTATCCTTGTGGTATTGCCAGAACAGTTGAGTGATGTGTTATCATATTCACAATGAAGATGGAAAGCCTTCTGGAGCCAACATCAAACAAGCTCCTGGTAGGTGGCATGTGAGATCTATTATATAGATCAACCATGTGACAACTGAACAGAAACGATGGGGCGATTCAATCTCTTGAATCAATCCTGGTTCAGGTTATGGATTGACGGATACCTTTGAAAAACCGGTCTTTGTGCTTAACAACTCTTTTCTTTAGCACATCGACCGTGTACTCATTTTTCAAACCAAAAGGTGTTTTTATGATTGATAATTGATTTTCAATAAAACCTTCGTTGTATTGCAAAAACAACTTCTATTGAGCAATACACGATTGTTTTTCAAATCTTTTTCCATCAATCAGTGGACTTAAAATTCGCTGGTTCACTCACTCCGTGTTGTCTTCTTTGAGACGTTCCGGTTTGAGAACAGCTAGAGCAGCTGCGAAACCCTGTCAAGGAAATTCTTCGGAGTTTTACCTGATTACAGGCAGTACTTGTACTGATCAATGGGGAACCGTGGGTCGTGTACCTCAATTCAACGAAAGTGATCAAAGACACTTTCGTGCGATTTATTGCTAACTGTTGTATGCAGGTACACCCGACGTTTGCAGCTGTTCAGAATGAAGCTGTCAATCCATAGCCGCATGCTCACTTAACACATTCATCTCAAAAGAAATCATGATTAGTGCATCAATGACTCTGATATTTTCACTCCATGCTTCTGCTACGCTGCTGCCAATATCATGAATCAACTAAAGCTTCCGCAACTCTGATGAGAAGATATCATGATCCAGAATGTGAGCATGTCGGTCCTAATGTCACAACACCACAATGGATGTCTCAGAGATTCTTGATAGCTGATGATCTCAAAAGCTGGCTCATTTTTAGTATCACGTGGATCAGTAAAAGACCTCCACTTGAAGTAACCAAACATGCAATGTGATGAATCAATGACTACGAGCTTAGGAACAAAGGACTACATCAAGAATGCAAGAACAATTTTTAATGTAATATCTATTTGTATTCAATGTAATTTTGGTACTTGATTGAGGTGACCTCCCTTAGGGGGAGACTGTTAGGAATTAGAAATTCCAGGTATTAAAGAGTCGGTCGCCTCAAGTATATGTAATCGTTAGAAAGCTCGTAGTCGTAGTCATTTTAAGTTAAGTAGTATTTAGTTAAGTAACACCGTGGAGGACGGACGGGTCTTTACCCACTGTATGCCTGATCCACAGCCCGATGTGTGGTGATTTATGTAAGACTATAAATACTCTTTACCTTCCAAGGTAGAGAGTTGGAGCTCATAATAATATCTTTCACTTTCTCTCACTAAGTTCCCTAAACCTCTAACTTTCTCTCTCTAGAATTCCACTTATACGCTCACTTTGTGTTATGGTTTGATGTGTAAGTGAAAACTAATATCCTACATATCTTAACCTCAACAGTGGTATCACGAGCCGTTATAATGAGTAATTAATTACTGAAACGCATAAAACAAATATATGTATTGTGTTATTAATTGTTTGCTTAGATCTAGGGTTTGCAAAACCTAAACCCTAATTTTTTTGGGGGGCGTTTTTTTGTGCCCTAATTAGGGTTTTGTAAACTTTTGTTTTTAATTCGATTAGAAAACCCTAGGTTGCATGCAATTTTATGTGTATTAAATTGCGTAACTCTTGTTTAATTGCATTAATTATTAAGTGTAATTTATGTCCATGATAAAACATGCATGTTTTGTCATGGATCTGCTTTTTATTGTATGCTTTAATTGGTTAAGTGACATACACTAATTTTTTTATAGATCTAAAATTGGGGAAGACCTCAATCATTATTATTAAATCAATTATGTGCTATGTGGTATATGTTTTAATTTTGACTTACGCAATCGATAAATCGATGCATGTGGCTCACCTTGTACATTGATGAAAACGGGTGAAAGTCTTAATTAGACATATACATATTGACAGATCTAGAATTGATTATAAATAGGATTTATCAAAAGGTTTGCATGTGGCTATTTGATATGCATGATTAATTGTTAAGTTATGTATTCATTGTTTATATGTTTATTTTTTTTAAATACTTGCTTGTTTGTTACGTATAACAAGGGTATTTTTATAAGAAAAATAAACTGACCTAAACAATGGTGAAACATGTGTTTTTAAGCATAGTAATCATAATCGTTTAATTGATTGATTTTTATGCACAAAATAGTTAGAACGGCTCACCCATTATTGACAAACTGTGTGATGGGTACAAGGTTGGTACGCATTAAATTGTGACCTTAAAGATGAGGGTATGTAATATGCTTCTCGCTGACCTAATTCTCCGCTCGTTTGTGCGTCTTAATGGAGCTACCAAGTATTCCTATGAATGTGCATAAAATCTTAAGGGTAAATTGACCTTAAATTCTACGCACCACTTTTGTGGTAATTATCCGAATAACTTGGGTCTTATGACTCATGCAGCAGTAGGATATAGTGGTAATTATAGGTAATTTTTTAATTGGTTTACCAATACCTCGATTAAAGTTTGATGATGAAAAGCTTAAACATTAAAACAAGGATATGATTGTTTTAATAAAACCTTATGCTACGAAGATGAATGCATGACATCTTTGTACATATTTGATTTGACAGCAAAAATCAAATTTATTACCCTTAATTTAAGTTATATGCCATCCAATGAAACGGTAACACCTGATATTACTTTTTATTTGCGTGAGAACGTGATTTAGATCATAATAAAAGGGTAAAATATCCACGTGACGTGAGAACGGGCATGGATGATTTTGCAGTTTCTTAAACTGGACAACTTAATTGAGTTAGGCGGTGAGAACTGGCAACTCAAGGCATAAGATGGGGATAAAACATGTTTACATGGCAATTGAAATTGGCTAGATGTAAATCCCATAAATCTAGGAGTTATAATTTGAAAATTGGCAATTGAGGTTCGACTCGTACCATCTTGAATAATTTCATTACTAACAGATCAACTGATGTGATGAAACTATTTCAATTTGGATCCTAGTTTTCAGTGAAGATTAAATGGTTATATGTTTATGAACCATGGGTATTTAATTTTCTTGAAAAGGTTAATTATCGAAAATACTAAAATTGAATTTTTAATTCTTTTGAATGTATTAATGCAACATTTAACCGTAAACGTGGTTTAGTCTTTTATTAGTAAATTGATCGATTCTGCTTTCAAACAAATGTTTGATCGAGAATAATTTACCGAAAAGACAAACAAAGTCTCTTTTCCATGGGAAAATAATGAGACTCAATCCTATTCCTTTTCATGAATGAGAAAGGTATAGTAGGAACATTTGAATTGTCTAAATTCTAATGTAACTCATAGCAATGAATTGCACATCTTATTTTCCTTAAAGATTTCATTACCCTCATTTGGTGAATGAATCCTTTTGTAACAAGCATGTCTTTTGGTTAACTGAAAAACAAGTATATGAGTTACTAAATTAGAAGCTAGACTAATTACCCCGAAAATTGGTAAAAGGCAAACTAACATATTTTATCTAGTTGTTTTGCTTTAGCCTTTAAAGGTGCTACATACGTATGGGGATGGTAGGTCTGTTAAGGAAGAAATTGCATACCCAATTTTTCAAGTTAATAACATTGGTGGATAACCCATCATTCATATAGTAGAATACACCTTTTAGTACCTTAGTAATGATTACGTATGGTTCTTCAAAGGTGTAGGAAAGTAAAAAGCAAGCAAGTTGCTTTCACTGGTTATGAAACACATACAATGTTGTCAAATCCAGTGGGAGCATTGTATTGTATTACTGAATAAGAAGTTGTTGAAATGATTTCTAATTCAATAGGAGCTACAAGCTTTGTTTCCTGTGTAGTAACCCAGATTATCTTCAAAGATAATTACTTTCCAACTATAGGCACTTATGTTTTTAGGGATAGTCGTGTACGTTTCCTTACTAAACAATATAGTCCTACATCTACTTGTTATATCTATGACACAAATCATATTAATCAAATAAATGAACGTGTATCGTGTTGTTTATTTGCTACATGATGTTGTTCCATGCACAAGTGGGAGAAATCTTTATTTTGTGCAAGGTACAACACATATAAATACGATTTAAATGGATTCTCTTAACCGCAAGGTAAGAGAGTAACGTTCTAATAGGAATTATACATTTAAATGTGTATGATTGCCCTATTAAGAACATGTGTCAAGATGATAACAAAGACTACTTTAAATATTTATGTCATTCAATATTTAAGAAACACTTGTAATTACAATTTATGTTACGTGAGAACGTGAACTAGATTATAGCTCAAGGTAAAATATCCACGTGTCGTGAGAATGAGCATGGATGATTTTGCAGTTTCTTACGTTGAATATTGCATGGAATGACATAATTAAATGAAGTAATCTAATACTACTTTGATTTTAAGTATTCGTTGAATGACTTAAATATATGTAGTAAATATTAACTTGAAATTATTAATTGAAACCCGTGGTGGTGTTCATAATTACTTTAATTATACATGTTTATGACTTCTTAGTAAAGTCATAAACATGAAGTTTTTTTAATACAAGACTTACAAAATAAAGTAAGACGTTAACATGCTATGTTTTAAGACATATGCATGAAGTCAATGAGTTGATCAACGACTTATAACGTATAGTGGGATTATAACTGTTATGTCTTTCGACTTAGTCAAAGAGTATTTGTGTTATTATACATGCAATTGGCTTGGTAATTCTATTATACCATTAAGTTTTACGTAGTTGATAAATAGGTAAGCCAAAGAGTAGATAGTTATCTTAAATATTGTTAGATTATCTTACAATATTAATTCTAATGAAATACCATAGTTTTATGGTATGTTCAGTTAGAAGAATCAAAATCTATTGGCATTGTTTGATTCAGGATAACTATAGTTTCTTCCAAAAGTTATCAAGGTTAGTAGATTGAGTATACATTAAATATACTCAATAAGACTCCAACCTAGAAGATTAATAAGACACCATTTATTTATAGAATGTGATGAATAACATTAAGTCTTATAATGAAGTTCTGAATTTGTTAAACTACTTGTAAAGTGGGTTGTAACAAACTAATGTCAGGAACTGTCAATGTTTTTTGTAACATCCCAAAAGAGAACAATATATTGTTTCTCTACTTACTAAATTATTTAAAGATGATATTTAAATTATAAAAGGCAAGTGGGAGTTTTGTTTAGATCTTGAAAGACTAAATTACAAAATACATAATCTTCTAAAATGCACTAGCAAATATCATGATGAGGCTAAACATGTAAATGATAGACCTTAATATGATATTATTGTCATTCATAGATCCATAAGGATTTCTCAGATATTTGATATGCTGAGTAATATGAGTTACAGGATCAAGGTAAGCCTGTTAATCATAATGATAAATTTACCAATGTTGAATTGTGGTAAATCAATCATACTATGAATGTAGAGATGATGTCCATAAAGATAATCAACTTTAGATACTTGGTTTATCTTAACGAGTTTCTACAAAGAATGGAAACCCTAGTAGTTCAAATCTTTGTGTAAAAATCATATGAACAATAATGTTCACGTATTTAATGCATGTCTAGTGATAATAATATTAATCATACTTAAGCAATTAACTATGATTGAATATTATTTTCTAGATACATTAAATAGAAGTATAAAGATTATAATTGTCATACTCAGTTTCATTGATATGAAATTTTGACAATGAATATCAAAACTCTTTGTTGTGGAATTACTTTTGCGAGGACGATCAGTAATACAAAAGAGTTTTATGAGTTCAAATAATCTTTGAATGTGTACAAAATGCAAGAATCCATAAATGGATATATGCATGTATCTAGGAGCTGATTCTTATGTTTAAAATTAAATCCATGTTTGATTTAATAGTTAAAATAAGATAGCTTATAAGTCTTCCTGAAAGCTAGTGGGAGTATTTTTTTTTTATGTATTTTCTTAAATCTTATATGTTGTATGGGCAACTACATTCCACTTAAATTAAGTTTTAGTTGGGAATGAAACTTCGTTTGTAAGATTTGGAAATAAGACATACAACCTTGGAATATATGTTAATTATTATAAACATATGCGGTAAAATAAATGAGTCTAATAGAACATGATGAATATATATCTTTGACAAGATAGAATATGAATGAGATCTTAAAGTCTAACTTGAAGATTCGTCATGTACATCATGTTGTGTAAAAGGTTGTTGTATCATGCTTGATTACAAGATGATTTAACAACATTGTAATATTTATGTTTGGATTTAAAATTGCATTCCTCATCCTGGAGTTGCTCCCAGATTCTATACAACAATTGTTGTGTAATTGTCATAGTCAACAAACTTGAAGTTTGAATTGCACCAAACAAATAATATTCAAAGTTTACGGATGTTTAAAGAGCATATTGTTATACACAATGATGCTAGTATACTTGAGATGACACTCAATTCTAGTCACGGTATCCTTGATGATGACCATGTTGACTAGTCATGCTCGTCTAAGAGCATAGTTGCATTATACATTAAAGAATAAAGAATACTTTAAACTTTGAAGTTTTGAAAGATGATTGTCATAAAATGGTGGTTCAGGTTATCACGCACCTTATGGAATGATATGACAATATCAAGATATGTGTAAATGCATTCAGGAAATTCACTTATTGAATTCTTGAAATAAGTATTCTCAAAATTCCTATAGATCAAAGTTAGTTGAAATTATGCCCTGTCAACAAGTATGATTATCATGACTTGAGGCAAAAATTCATTAACTAAGTATTATCATGCATTCATCTATTTAGTATTTGGATAAAGGATGTTAAACAATTATTATTTATAATGAATTAAAGTACTTTATACGTTTAATTTCATTTATAATATTGTGTCCTGTATTTGCATGTTTAATCCTTGAATAACTTAAGTTATTCTAAATAGTCCATTTTCGATCAATAACATGAGAATGATATTGAATTAAGACAAATCTGAGTATTAGTTAGAATATACTTGAAAGTATATTGATGCGTAGCATGACTAATTTCAGATGATATTCAATGGATTGAGTATAGGACTTATCCAAACCACATGATGGTACTTTATGGATCTTAGTCATTAAGTACATCATGAATATTTATCCTTTGACTTAAGATACCAGAGAAATGTCATTGATGTAGTGCATTTCAGTGAAGCAATCTAACGCTATACGTAACTGGTAGTTATAAGGGTTGTTTTCAGAAGTGTTGCGAAATTTATGAATTCTGCTCGTAGTCAAAACGAGATTTGTTTCCTTCAAATTTATTTTGAAGTATAATACTGTTGGGCCCCTCGTAGGGTTGTCAAGATGTTTGCATGGCCATACCCAAGGTCTTCTAGAATATGTTCAGAAGAATTGTTAATCTTGATCAATCATATAAAGCAAGAAACATAATAGTTAATTAAGAAATGAGTGAGATCCATATTCTTATTAACATGGTATTAGAAACAAAAGGATAAGTATGATGATGAATCATCAAAAGGTTTTTCCAGGAAACCATACTAGAGTTGTTCTGGGGTCATTGGCGTGTTTCTAGATGCTAACCAATGTCATTATGCATACTAAGATATCTCCAAGTGAGAGCTGTTGGTTTATGAATATATTTAATATGTGTATGACCAGATTCGAACTCGAGACCACGGGATTGCACACTTTACGTATGAGACTCGATGTTTAAATGATTAATATAAAATATTATGTTTAATTATTAAATTCACAAGAAACGACTTAACGAGCAATAAGTACTTATCGGAAATGACTATCGGTGGTTAAATGTCAACGAGATATGAAGAAAAGTTAACAAGCCAAGAGAAGGTTTTAGGAACCCTCTTTTGGGCTTGTTTTTTGCCGAAACTATCGAATCCCCCATCGGAAACCATAGTAATCTTGACATCTACCATAAGGCTATAAATACATCCCCATGTATTCATCCTTTGATACACTAGATTTCAATAGAAGGCCAAACTTATTCTTTCTTCCCTCTTGTTATTAGGTCGACGAGTAAAACCCCATGTAAGGGATTTGCGAGTGACCTTGAGAATAACAAAGGTGTTTGGTTAATCTATTGTGATCAAGAAGTAGCATTCGCATCGAATCGCTAATATATAGTACGTGTGTACAAGAACATGGTGTAACACACTATTGTTACACAAATTGGTTTGAGTTGTAAAACGGTAAGGGACAACTCTTTAAACCACTTCATCTTCTTTGTCCAAGAGATCTAACCATTTGAAAGAGGTACGTTACGCATTTATTTCAGTTAATTAATTGTTGTTATATTCTAAGTCTTTCGCTGTGTACTATGTGATGTCTATATGTTATTATTTGTATATCATATATCTTAACCTCAACAGATGATATATTCAAGGTTATATGCTACCTTTTGTGGCATCAACAAATAAGAAGGATACTCAAGAAGAAGATCATTTGATATTATAACTTAGACAATTTACAGGTGTACTGTGTACAAAAGATACAATAGGAAGAAAGTACAACAAAATTGTTCACAACATAGGGTATATTTGAGGAAATAGGCCGTACCTGATACTAAAACTTATATTATAAGTTGAAAGCTAAAACTTAGATTTTTATAAAGCTTTTTAAAAAATTAGTTAAGCTGAAACTTATTAATGTAAAATTGCATAAAAATACATCAATTTGCATGATAATTAATTGTACTTTGAAAAGTATTTAAATAATTTGGTTAACTATAAGCCCTCATAAGTCCGTTTCATTTAGCTTGGGCTAATGAAGGCTTGTGATTTATAAAAGCTTTCATAAGTTTGTGTGACCAACAAATCTTATTTTATAAGTAGCTTATTTTAAAGTTCAAGCTTTTATAAACCTCGCACCAAACATAATCGTATTGCCATTTGAAATGGATAAATTCATAAGCCTAACTTTTTTGTCACCAATATTTTTCATGAATCACACTACACAATTCTGATTACTCTTTATTTTCAAACATCTAAAATATTTGTGTTGGAAGGAAAGTAAAAAGAAGGGAAGTATATGTAAAAATATCACTATTCTAAAATGCTCGTAAAAGCTCCGTAAAGACTCCGCAAAGGCGTGAGGCTTGGTCATGTCGCCACGCCGCCTTATGGCACAAGTTTTTGTAAACTTGATATATATGAATTATGATATAAATATATAAATATTTTCATACTTTGTGTTGCCTTATGTCACGCCTTACAAACGCAAAAATTTCGCCTTAGCCGCAAAAGCGTGAGGCTTGGTCATGCCGCCACGCCACGCCTCACGCTATTTATAACCTTGAAAAATATTTATGTTCTAAACCTTTTTTAAAAGAAAGGAAGTAGATGAAATGGGAGTGGAATGAAGGGGGATTTGATGGTTCTTACACGAAATGGTTTCCGCCTATTTTTGGGTTGTTAATGAAGTAAGTGCATACGGTGTAGTAGCGCCAACCCCCGTAATTTCCGTCGTGGCAAGCCAAATAGCGCCGCTGTTTCGGCATCACTTGAAATGTGGATTCACTCGCGCATCGCCATTTTGTGTTTTGTTTTATTATTTTTTTTAGCCCCATTTTTCACTCAACAATTTAATTTTCTCTACCAAAATACACATTCTCTCTAATAAAAATGAATTCGGATGAAGAAAATGTTAACTTTTTCGACTTCGATGACGAAACTGATATCTTCTTTATGACGCAAGCTTATCAGTATCACCAATCGTTGCAAGCTCAAACTTCATGTACGCGTAATCCCCGATACACCTTGAACATGATATTGTTGAACAACGTTTGTTGGACGACTATTTTGATGATAATTCAAAATATCTAGAGTACTATTTTAGGCGCCGATATAGTATGAGTAAGAAACTATTTTTAGAAATAGTCCAAGGTATTAAAACTTATATTGGAACTAACGATCCTCTTCCCGATCATTTTGATTTCTTTAAAGTCACACCTGATTGTACGTTTCTGATGGGTTTTAGTGTGACTATGAAATGCACTTCCACCATGCGCTAATTGGCATACGCCACAACACCCAATGCATTTGATGAATATTTATAAATTAGTGAACATTGTGCACATGACTGTCTTAATTTGTTTTACTGTGTGCATTATTGAATTTGTTCATGCGTGAGTTTTTAAGAAAACCCGACTTTCGTGACATTCAGAATTTATACGTAACACATAAGAGGGTTCATAGGTTTCCGGGTATGCTTGGAAGCATTTATTGTATGCATTAGGAATGGTTAATTGTCCGAAAGCATGGCACAAGCAATTTCACCGAGGTGATGAAAAATATCTAACTATAATGTTTGAAGTTGTTGCCTCTTACGATTTGTGAATTTGGAATGTATTTTTTTTTTGTAGCGGGTGCGAATAACGATATTAACGTTTTATATAAATGAAGTTACGTATGAAAAAATGTATTATCTAGCGGGCGAGATTTAGCCACAGTGGCAACTTTTGTCAATTTATATACAGTGACACGAGACGAGAAACATGAACACTTTAAAATACGTCAATAAGATGCACAAAAGGATGTTGAAAGAGCTTTTGGTGTCCTCCAAGGACGTTGGGGAATTATACAACAACCGGCGCGTGCTTGGACTATCAACAAGCTACGAAGAATCATGTACACGTGCATCACATTGCATAACATTATTTTGAAGAAGATCAAAAATTTGCGATAAGTGAACTTAGCGAGTTGTATATTAGTCCGCAATCAAATATATAACGTGCTTGGTTCGAGAGATGCGAAGTGCAACGAATGAAAGTCAAAGAATTATGCACAAGTCTTCTACGAGATCGTATGGAGCATCTTTGGCAACGATATCAACTAGAAAATTAGTTTATTGATAATATGATGTTTTTTTTTATAATAAATTTTCGTATGTTTTTTTATTTTTGTATTGTAATTTGAATGAAAGAAAAATTAGTTTGTTTGAAAAAATGAAAAAATAAAATAAAATAGTGGGCCAAAAAATTGCAAACGACTTGAGCCACTACTGAAAAGATATTTTAATAATGTGAAATGCTGAAATGACAGTGAGGAGACGAAACGGCCTGAACCAACACACCTCACGCTCTAAAGAAAAGTCAAAATTTCAACTTTGCCAAATTAATCATCATAAACTTGTCTTGTTTGTCTCTTTCCTTCAACCTTGCTTTAAAAAAAAAAAAAAAAAAAAAAAAAAAAAAAAAAAAAAAAAGCTTATGATTAAATAACTAGAAAAATGAGTCACGACATGACGGATAGGAAAATTAATTTAGTGGATTTACACATGAATTGCCGCACGAAAGTAAAAGTCCCCTAGAATTTTCAAAGATAAAAACACCTATTTAATGATTTTAACATATCGATTGCTTTCAATGGAACAATTCAAAAGGCATAATCTATGTAACAAATGAGAATCTCTCTCTCTATATATATTTATATATATATAATAGGATTAATTTCATATTTCACCTTACTTTCATGATTAATTTCATATATAACCAAAGTGCAAGTATTTAATACATAATGTACAATACTTTAATACATGTTTGGGTATATATGAAATTTCCAACTAAGAGAAGGGGAGATATGAAATTGCCCCTATATAATAATAATAATATATAATAAAAGAAAGTTTTTTTAAAATTTTTGACAGCTCATAAATGCCACATGGACACTTTGCCATGTCAAAAAAGCCAGCTCATTTATTCCACGTGTAAAGCTGCTCCTATTCAAATTAAACCACACAAGGGTTTCTCTTTCTTTTTCAATAAGCAATTCACATATTCCGACTTCTAATGGATTCGAGAAAAAACACATGTTCTGGTGACATTTTCCCTTATATCATCTTGATCGATTACGATTGAATGACCATGTTAAGCAGACATCCAAATTTCTTAACTAGGGTTTTGATGACGCATTATAATCGAAACAATTGGTGATCTATTGCAACTGGGTTCCTTTGTATATGAGTGTTCATTTGTTGTCGTTTTTCAGGCTATTGAAATTGCACAAGACTAATTTAAATATTTTGAGAAGACGAAACCGGCCATATGCCCATTGGAAAAGAGGTGACTATCTTTTATTTGTGATTGACCAGCATTAGTTTAGTCATGGTATTTAGCTTAATTTGTTTACTGTATTATCGACTTTTTACAACCTTATGTTTATGGTACACATGTCCTTAATTTCATAAGATAAATCTCTAGAAGTTATTTTTTGTGTGACTCTTAGTAACTGATAAAATTGGTAGGATCAAACATCCATTAAACAAGGATTATGTGTGTACACCTAATGATGAAACGACAATGAACCGAAATTCATTATTTAACTAAATATGTAGTATAATCACTGATGCTTATGTATATGATTTTTAACAAGGGTTATGGTACAGAAAAGTTACTAAAGTTTACAAAAAATTTGTCCTAAGGTAATATAGTTTCATTTTGTTCAGTTAGGTTACTAAACTTTCGGTAAGCATACACTTCGAAAATTCAGTGTTAGTCTGAGTAACTTGGATGTATATTTTTTGATAAGTTCAGTAACCTGAGTGAACAAAATTCAAAGTTCAATAACCTGAACATTCACTTTTAGTAGTTCATTTACGTGAGTGAACAAACTTACAAAGTTCAGTAACATGGATGAACAAAATGAAACCATATTACCTTAGGACAAATTTTTTGTAAACTTTAGTGTACCATAACCCTTTTAACAATGATGCGAGCAACTCCACTTTGTTTTTACACCTGAATAAATTTGTATTCCGTAAGATTATTATTTCTTCCAATTTAAATGATCATATAATCATACTTGCGAGGCATCTTAAAATAATATTCGATAATTATGTTACTTTGGTCTACAAACTATAAAAAGGTCGTTATGAAGCGATAAATAATAGAGATTATCAAAGAATAATGTTTCGGTTTCCACTTGAGTATTCTTTGAACTACTCGATCACGTCATCTTAGTATTCATCAACCTATACATCCATTTATGATCTCCTACCACATAGATTTTTTACTTTATATGATGTATATCCACATGTCTCTTTATACATATTAAGTCCAGTTTAAAGTGATTTATCATATGATGATAGTTGTGTTGTTTTATCAACCGATGTAATTTAATTCTTTTTGCGAACTAAATAGTTACACAGGCCAACACACATACTCTAATAGGACTCTTTGTAGGCTTGCCCCGTTACTCTACTTTACCCAAAAAGATGACATACATGTGCATCGATCATAGTGATCGATGAAGGTTTCACATATATGACCAGATATGAGATTTGCATAATATACTGATTTTGTACCAAGGGAAATGGAGACAAAATGTGGATAAAGAATTTTACGGAACTACTATGATAAAATGATCCACTTTTCTGTATGCATGTATGATGTATCCTTAACCAATATCTACATGTTTGAGTTCACTTTTTTTGCACTTTAGATATTGAACATAAGTCATTTTTATAAAAAGAAATTGTTTGCCAATTATATGGAATGCATGTGTGTTGTGACTGTTAATGCAGCAAGTAGTAGGAATACATGTAGTAAAGTGTGTTGTTCGAAAAAGAGGAATGTAGTAAGATGTACTTTATATTATTACTGTAAGATTAATGAGGTTTTTTGCTCCGAAAATTGTAGTGTCTTTTTGTTTCCTATAGGGTTTAATGCATCACAAATAAATGAAATAATTGTCTAACAAAACAAATGATGAAATTAGTGCAATGCAACTTTATCTCATCACAGCCTCACAGGTATATAACATTCTACTTTTAGTTTTGATTTTTTATGAACAATTTCTTGGTGATGGCGTGTCATGATAAAAATGTTGGTTTGTGGGAGTTATAAACACACGTAAACGACTAGAAGTGTGTGAGCCGATGGGGGCACACACAATAAACACGAGTATACGTGTCGAACGTAATACATCTTGAATAAACAATACCCATTATGCAAGCTACTTGACCCGGTAAATAAATCGACCCATGGACTATCTTTGATTTGGACTTGGGTTGAATGTTGGAGCTGTCATGGGCCTGGAATCCACTGATCGGGCAAGACAAGGTGAGAATGAGTGCTTGGGCTTGGTGACTTGTCGACCAAGGCTCAACCCATGAAAGGGTCAGTTTGGTTTTTACTATAAAATCAAACACACCCTTCTGCCATTCTTAGAACTTGCATATATTCTTTTACAATCCCTAAAACCGATCCACTTTGTGCTCCAAACTCAATCGATTGCTTCTTGAATCGAGTTAGGGTTTTGACTTGTTTTTTGGTTTGCATAATTCATACACTTGCATCATAATTTGATCCAAGTCGAGTTGGTTTTCGGTGATTAGTTCCTGCTCCTCCTGGTTGACAGCAGCGACATCAATCAAAAGAGTTTTCTGCTTAGTTCTATTCCTCGGATAACAAGGCAGATTATATCGGACAATATTGTCCGATATCGGGTAAAAGAAAAGAAGCAGTTTCTTGGCTGTTTTCTTTGGAGTTCACGGACAGAAATAAGACCCGGTCTTCGGTTTTCTTGTTTGTGATTTATTCAGGTGTAGGTTTTCAAATTGTTGATTGGATTTTATTAATACATTCTCGACTAGCGTTTTAATCGAACGTATATGTTAATCGGGTTTGTGTGTGATACTCTTCGAGGTATCTAATTTTAGATACTTAAGGTTTCGTTTTGGTTTCTTGTTCCGTTACTAGAGATCAATTGCCAAGCAATGTTAGCTTTTCTATATCCCTTTTTGTTAATACAAATAAACCGTAAAACGTTTATTAATATTTTGCAATCTCTTTGTGTTTTGTTGTTAACAAATATAATGTTATCTTAAGTATAATTATAAGGATACATGTTATTTTTGTAAAGCATTTACATATAGCCATTTAAATACAAAAATGTAGAAATTAAGCATTTATTGTAATAGTTTATTTGGATGGGTAAAAACCATAACCCATGGACCATAACCCATGGATCATACCCAAGAAGACTAGATACAATGTATACTTAGATACATTGAATCTAAAGAAAAACCATTGACCAACCCATAACCCATGACCCATAACCAAAAGACCCATGGGCAAAGAGGAGCGTTCCACTGATCCCTAGGATTTCACTAGATGGATCCCAAGTGGAAGGGATCCGTGGGATCCGGGGAACAGTGAAGAATTTTGCCTATAAAAAGAGAGTCATTTCTTCATTCTAACTCACCCCTCTTCTTACTAAATCTCTCATACACTCTCATTCTCTTCTAACATATAGATCACTTGATCTAGAGAGTTGTTCTTCTTTCTTTCTATTTGTGATCCTCATATAGGTCCTTCTCTAAGGCGAGATCACGAGCATTCTACAAGTCATCCAAGCAAGGGGTCTTTGATTGATTTGTCACTCCGCAAGATTTCTGTAGCGAAGATCTTGTATTTGATATTTCACATATTTGTTGTGTAATAGTCATGTTGGTTTGGTCCACCGTGCTACGGACTCGGTATCTAGCTTTGTACCGGAAAAATTGTAAGCAACGTTGTGAAGGCTTCTCCGCCAAGTGAAGGAGTTTGTTGACATAGTGCTTGAACTCTCGAGTAGGTGACTCGGGGAGTGGAGTAGGGCAAGGAAGGTGTCCTTGTAGCCGAACCACTATAAATTGGTTGTGTCATTTCTATCCCTTAACTTTATTTATTTGCTTGCATTATCATTAGATCTATACGTTCTCAACATCCATACGATTTCACATAATATCGGATCTAAAGTTTTTGAAATCAACTAAAAATCGGCAAAACTATTCAACCCCCCTTCTAGTTTTCCACAATTGGCATCAAGAGCTAAGTTTATAAAAGTTTTAAAGTAAATTTGTATTTTAAAAACTTTTCGATCACTATGGGTTCTGAAAATTATAAGGAAGGGCAATCTATGCAACGACCACCACTACTTGAAACTAATGGTTTTATATATTGGAAAAATATATTCAAAACGTATGTGAAGTCTAAAGATATTGATCTTTGGTACATTATTGTTGAAGGTGATTTTGAGGCTACCTCAAATGATGATAAGGGAAATTTAGTTAACATACCTCATGATAAACTAAATGATGAAATGAAGAAAAAGCTTTCTAAAAATAGTGAAGCAAAAATGGTTTTATATAATGCTTTACCGAAAAAAGAATTTGAAAGAATCTCTTTGCTTAAAACCTCTAAAGAAATTTGGAATTCTTTAGTTGTAACTCATCAAGGAAATCAACAACTTAAAAACAATAAAATTGATTTGTTTGTTCAACAATATGAACAATTTTCAATATCGGATGAGGAAACTATAGATCATTCATTTGCTAATTTCAATACTATTATTACATCTTTACAAGCACTTGATGAATCTTTTTCTAGCCGTAACCATGTTAGGAGATATCTAAGGGCGCTTCCATCGAACTGGAGATCTAAGGTGACGGCGATCGAAGAGTCAAAAGATTTGACAATCCTCACCCTTGATGAACTCATAGGAAACTTAAAAGTCTATGAGCTTGTTCTTGCTAAAGATTCTGAAGCTTCAAAGGTAAAAGAGAAACACAAATCTCTTGCCCTTAAAGCAAAGAAAGTCTCAAGCGATGAAGAGAACTCCTCTTCGGATAGTGATGATGAGGAGTACGCTATGGCGGTAAGGGACTTTAAAAAGTTCTTTAGAAGAAAGGGAAGATACGTCAAACAACCGTATGACGATAAGAAAGGCTTTCGGAAAAGCAAAGAGGACGAGAAGCCAAAGGATGATCGTACTTGCTTTAAATGTGGGGACCCAAACCACTTTATTAGTAAGTGTCCCAAACGGGATGATCAAAAGGCGTTCGTGAGCGGTACGTGGGGAATGAGCGACGAGGAGGACGAAGAAATTTGTCTCATGGCAAATGACGAGGTATGTCACGAATACTATAGTAGTTCATCACTTGATGACGACTCATTGCATAATGAATATGACAAACTATGCAATATTAGCTTAAAACTAATTAACAAAAACAAGCTTTTGAAAAGTTAAAATCAACGTTTAGATAAAGAAGTCATAGAATTAAAAGCAAAGCTAAAACGTTTAGAAAAAGGTAAAATAGCAAGTGGTGAATGTGAACTTTGCGTTCAACTTCAAACACTAGTAGATCATCTAGATTCTAAAATTGCTAGAATGAGTACAAACACCTTAGATACGATATTAGATGGTGTTAAAACCGGTAACAATCAAAAAGGTTTAGGTGTTCAACAACTTGATCCATCAACTAGTGAAAGTAAAGAAACAAAATTTGTTAAGGCACTAGAAAAACAAGCCACTGTTGTGGCGGATCCCACGGATCCCCCAAAAAGGGAACCGGCTAGTATACAAACAGGGATCCGTGGATCTGCTGTAGCAAATAGTGGTAATAACGTAGCTTCTTCATCTAGAACTGAATTTGTTATCGTTAATAGGAAGAAACCAACTCATGTCACCACTAGACAACCACCTCTAAAATATAATCCTACTTTTGCAAGAAACAAAGCACCATCTTTTTCAAAACATAATGCATATAGGAGACCTAATAACGTTTATCCAAGAAGTAACCATCAAATGGGGTGGAACCCTAATATGCAAAACGGTTTACCATTTCAAAACTTTGCTCCATGGAATGCATACTCATCTTATCCATACATGTCTAACATGAATAGTGTGTTTAACACTAATGGACCCATGAACAAATGGGGACCAAACTTTTGAGTTTATTATTGTTTTAGGTGTGCTTAAAGGTCGACCTAGACCCCGATGAATGGGTCAAGGATAGCGGGTGCACGAGGCACATGACCGACAATAGGGATCTATTATCCACATATGAATCCGTAAATGGAGGTAATGTGGTGTTTGGAAATAGCAAAAGTAGAATCATCGGTAAAGGTACGATTTCTAACAAATCTCTAACCATTAACGATGTGTGTCACATAGAAAACCTAAACTTTAACCTCTTAAGTATAGGACAAATATGTGATAAAAATTGCAATGTACTTTTTACCGAAACCGGTAGTAAGATACTTAAAAATGGCATAACCATAAGAAGAGGAATTAGGAAACATGGAGTCTATGTCATTAAAATCGGTAATGAACCTAAATACAAACTTTGTCTTACCTCTATGGATGATACTTCGACCTTATGGCATCGAAGATTGGGCCACGCCAACATGCGACTTCTTCAATCGCTATCATCCAAAGATCTAGTAAGAGATTTACCTAAGTTAAAATATGAACATATATCATTTTTGTGATGCTTGTAATGTAGGAAAACAAGCTCATTCAAGTCATAAAGCTAAAAACATGGTGTCTACAACTAGGTGTCTAGAATTACTACATATGGATTTATTTGGTCCATCCGCTATCCAAAGTTATGGAGGCAACTACTACACTTTCGTAATAGTGGATGACTATTCTAGGTATACATGGACAAAATTTTTAAAGAACAAAACGGAAACCTTTAATTATTTTGAAATATTAAGCAAAAAGATCCAAAGATAACTAGGAAGTCCTATAGTGTCCATTAGGACGGATCATGGTAGGGAATTCGATAATGAAGTGCAATTTGGAGCTTTTTGTGACGCTAATGGTATTACTCACAACTTCTCGGCTCCACGCACTCCACAATCGAATGGGGTAGTTGAAAGAAAGAATATAACCCTTCAAGAAATGAGTCGAACCATGCTTAATGAACAATCCATACCTCAAAAATTTTGGTGTAATGCAGTTGATACTTCAACGTACATACTCAATCGAGTATTAATTAGACCAATCTTAGGTAAAACTCCATATGAGTTACTCCGAGGCAAAAAGCCTACGTTAAATCACTTTAGAGTCTTTGGAAGCAAATGTTTTATTCTTAACACTAAAGATTACCTTACAAAATTTGATCCTAAATCAACCGAAGGTATCTTTCTAGGTTACTCGCCAAATAGCAAAGCTTACGTCATATTAACACAAAGAAAAAATGAAGGTAGAAGAGTCATTAAACATAAAATTTGATGAAAGTCCACCCAAACCCTCTCCACCTTTTGTCGATGACGAGATCATAGAAATTGAAGCTATTGTAATAAAGAAAAAGATAAATTAAGAAGAAGAACCTTTAAATGATGAAATCATAAACATTAAGAGTCCAAAGATCACCCCGTAGATAAAGTCATAGGAAAACTAAACGAACGAACATTAAGGTCTCAAGTTCAAAACCAAAGTAGTTTGTTTTGTTTCGTTTCAACCATAGAACCTAAGAACACACAAGAAGCCATAAAAGATGAAATTTGGGTAATGGCTATGCAAGAAGAACTAAATCAATTCGTTTCTAATGATGTTTGGACACTTGTCCCTCCACCTAGTAATCAAACCATAATAGGAACAAAATGGGTTTATAAGAACAAATTAGATGCAAACGGAGTAGTGTCTAGGAACAAGGCTAGACTCGTTGCCCAAGGGTATAACCAACAAGAAGGAATAGACTTTGATGAGACCTATGCCCCCGTGGCTAGATTAGAGTCTATAAGAATACTTCTTGTGTATGCTTGTGCTAATGATCTAAAGCTTTATCAAATGGATGTCAAAAGCGCTTTTCTAAATGGTTTCATTAATGAAGAAGTATATGTAGCTCAACCTCCGGGCTTCATCGATTTTGAAAAACCCAAACATGTATATAAATTAAAGAAAGCCCTTTACGGTCTTAAACAAGCTCCAAAGGCTTGGTATGATAGACTCAAGTCCTTTTTAATTAAACACAACTATACCATGGGGTTAGTTGACAACACACTTTTTACTAAGAAAAGAGAGTCACATATAATCATAGTACAAATTAATGTAGATGATATTATATTCGGATCCACTTGTCAAGAAATGTGTGATGATTTCTCTAAAATCATGCATTATGAGTTCGAGATGAGTATGATGGGAGAACTTAGTTTATTTCTTGGTCTACAAATTAAACAAGTAGAAGATGGTATCTTCTTTAACCAATCTAAATACATAAAGGAGATGTTAAAGAAATTTGGTCTAGAAGAGTCGAAACCAATTAGGACACCAATGTCATCCGACACCAAACTCACAAAAGATGAAGACGGCAAATCCGTAGATAATACTAAATATCGTGGCATGATAGGTAGTCTTCTCTACCTCACGGCAAGTAGGCCGGATATCATGTTTAGTGTTTGCTTATGTGCTAGGTTTCAAGAAGTCCCCAAAACATCACACCTAGAAGCCGTAAAAAGAATATTTAGATACATTAATGGTACAACACAATTAGGATTATGGTATCCTAAGGGCACGGGAGTAGAAACAATTGTATATGCAGATTCTGACCATGCAGGTGATTACGTTGATAGAAAAAGTACAAGTGGGGTGTATACTTTCATGGGATGTTGTTTAACGTCTTGGTTTTCTAAGAAACAAATGGCACTAGCAATATCAACAACCGAAGCCGAGTACGTCTCCCCCGGCAAAGCATGCCAACAAGCACTATGGATGAAACAAGCGTTAGTAGACTACGACATTCATCTAAGAGACATAGCCATCCTATGTGACAACAAAGGTGCCATAGATTTAAGCAAGAATCCGGTATTGCATTCTCGCATAAAGCATATAGAGATTCGTCACCACTTCTTAAGAGACAATGTTCAAAAGGGGAACATTTCTATTGAGAAGGTAGCATCCGAAGATAACATAGCTGGCGTCCTCACCAAACCGTTGAAGCGGGAACAATTCAACCTACTTCGTCTTCGTCTTGGTCTAATGGAACACACGTCGTAACTTATTTGACTCTACAAGGTATGTAAACACTAGCCTTCTTCTTTCTGAGTCTAGGATCTCTATTTCACGCACAACTCACAAACAATACGGGAATTTTCAAAACCCAAGATAAGTTTTCCACTTATAGCTTTCTTATTTTTTTTTTCCACATTTTCAAAGAAAACCTATTTTCACAATGCTTTCTAAAAGGACGATACCTTCCCGTATCAATTTCACAAAAGCAATTTCTCACGTCTAGGACAAATCACTTTTTCATTATTAATACAAAGTAAAAACCCGTTTTCATTGCATCTCATGTCTTTTGAATGCTAAAGGGGACACATAACTAATATGTGTTTTCGGGTACATTCATTTAAGCAACAATGAATTAGGAGCATTGATAACACAAAATTACGTACTCATGTACTAAATATGTGTTTTCGGGTTATCTCAATAGGATGCTTTTATACTTCTAGTTTATTTTCTATTTCTTTTTAGGGGTCGAGATAACCGCAACTCCAAATAGTTTTGCATATAGGCACACAATAGGCAAAAATGTTTCCAAAAGGAAAATTTTGTGCTGCCTGAATCACCAGACCCACGGATCCTAGCCTTCATGCTGGACGGATCCCTCAAGGGAAGGATCCGTGGGAACCGTGGAACAGAAGCTGATTTTACCTTCTATTTTTTCACTTTTTGATGAAAAATCCACATTTGTTTCATTTTCTCGAGTATGCTCTTTAATGCTTGTGTTCTCATGATCACATGCCTTGAATTCATATCTAATCATTAGATTTTAATCCACATTTTGGGTCAAGAATTCATTACAATGCTTTGTTTTTCTCTATATATAGAACTCCCAAAATTCTTGCATAATCCATCTCATCCTCACATACACAACACACCATGTCATCCGAAAACCCATTAGATGAATCACCTAGTACAAACAATCATTCTCATGATACCCAAACCTTTGTACTACCACCATCCAAAATACAACAATCAAACACTAGGATATCAGCACGGATTAGCATACGATCTTGTTGTTTAACAAAACCAACCTCAAATGGTTCATCCTCATCAAATAACTCACCACAAGATGCTTCCATTATAGCACCCCCCCCCCCTCATCACCAACAAGTACACCAACTTCATCATCACCTAAAATTATTTTGGAACTCCTTAAGACTCCAACTAGATCTAACCAACCTAAAAAAAAGAATTAGTCTTTTCAACACCCCCTACATCTCCAAATACTATATTTCAAGATCTTGAAACATCACCACCATTAGCTCCCATCACATTACAAGAACATCTAGGTTCTTTTCCACCACCATTTACAAACATTCCGGATATTGATCCATATTTTCCTGTTTTTCCACCACAACTTCCGCATAACTCAAATCACAACAACCCGGAAAACTTCCGCACTCATCACCCACATCATTTACATTGTGAACATTGCCAATCCACTAGGGAAATTGCAATAGAAGTTAGGAAAAAAATGTGTTTCATACTCAACCTCATCCTTGATCGCATCAATACCATTACTCATCAAAACCTCCATCCATAACCTTATGCAAGCATGGAAGGAATCACTACTACTATTTTTCACTTTTAGTTTTATTTTTCTTTTGAAGTCATTTTCAAGAACAAGTCTTGTTCTTATTTTTACATGCTTGTAAGTGGCATAAATCCACTACAATTTGTTGTTTTATTACAAGCCCTTGTTTACATACCTTGACTCCTAATCTTGATTCTCGGCAACCACAAGATTATTTAAGCATGTTACTAACCTTTCTTTTTGTAGGATTTTTTTTTCTTCACTTGACGCCCCAAACAAGGGGGAGCTATCGTCAAGGGGGAGTTAGCAATACGTGGACTAATTTTTCCACACTTTTATGTTTATTTCCTCCAAGGGTTAACTTTTTGTTTCGACAAAAAGAGGGAGAAGAAGTAAAACTTAGGGGCTTTCAAAAATTACATCTATTCTTAAGTTTTACTCATCATAACATTATGTTTTGTCATCAACAAAAAGGGGGAGATTGTTAATACAAATAAACCGTAAAATGTTTATTAATATATTGCGATCTCTTTGTGTTTTGTTGATAACAAATATAATGTTATCGTAAGTATAATTATAAGGATACATGTTATTTTTGTAAAGCATTTACATATAGCCATTTAAATACAAAAATGTAGTAATTAAGCATTTGTTGTAATAGTTTATTAGGATGGGTAAAAACCATAACCCATGGACCATAACCCATGGATCATACCCAAGAAGACTAGATACAATGTATACTTAGATACATTGAATCTAAAGAAAAACCATGGACCAACCCATAACCCATGACCCATAACCAAAAAACCCATGGGCAAAGAGGAGCGTTACACGGATCCCTAGGATTTCACTAGACGAATCCCAAGTGGAAGGGATCCGTGGGATCCGAGGAACAGTGAAGAATTTTTCCTATAAATAGAAAGCCATTTCTTCATTCTAACTCACCCCTCTTCTTACTAAATCTCTCATACACTCTCATTCTCTTCTAACATATAGATCACTTGATCTAGAGAGTTGTTCTTCTTTCTTTCTATTTGTGATCCTCATATAGTTCCTTCTCTAAGGCGAGATCACGAGCATTCTACAAGTCATCCAAGCAAGGGGTCCTTGATTGATTTGTCACTCCGCAATATTTCTGTAGCAAAGATCTTGTATTTGATATTTCATATATTTGTTGTGTAATAGTCGTGTTGGTTTGGTCCACCGTGCTACGGACTCGGTATCTAGCTTTGTACCGAAAAAAGTGTAAGCAACGTTGTGAAGGCTTCTCCGCCAAGTGAAGGAGTTTGTTGACATAGTGCTTGAACTCTCGAGTAGGTGACTCGGGGAGTGGAGTAGGGCAAGGAAGGTGTCCTTGTAGCCGAACCACTATAAATCGGTTGTGTCGTTTCTATCTCTTAACTTTATTTATTTGCTTGCATTATCATTAGATCTATGCGTTCTCAACATCCATATGATTTCACATAATATCGGATCTAAAGTTTTTGAAATCAACTAAAAATCGGCAAAACTATTCAACCCCCCTTCTAGTTTTCCACACTTTTAATTAATTAATATTGTATTAATTATTTGTTTATTAAATACGTGCTTAACATAATTGCAATCACTAGATCCTTATCCGCTGCGTACTCGTAGAGGTTAATGGTTAACTGGTTCTAAAATCCCAACAGTGGCATCACGAGTCAACTCGTTTTTGCGATTATGGGTTACACGTTTCTTATTAATAAACATGTTTAAAAGGCTGTATGAAACCTAATTTAGTTATTCGTTTTATTTGGTTTTGATATTTATATGCAATACTTGTCAAATTTTTAATAAAAAATAACTAGTCACACACAAATTAAAAAATTATATTGATAATTATAACTAATTTGTTAATTGGAATTACTTGTTAATTAGAATTTAATTTACATGTGAATTATAATTACTTTGTTAATTGAAATTAAATTGTTAATTAAGAATTACATGTTAATTAAAATTACTTTCTAATTGGAATTAAAAGTTAATTTGAATTTATTAATTTTTAATTAGAATTATCATGATAATTAGAATTACATATTGGTTTATAAATACATAATATTGCGTAATTACTTGTTAATCGAGATTGCCATGTTTTATGTGTTTTTCCGGCCACAAGACCCACTCAATTGCTTTTCTAAGTGATGTATTGTAACACCCCCAATTTCGTGATATGCAGCGGAATTCAAACTGGGTGTTACCTCATGGCACAACAGTCATAACAATAGAAAACGATCTCTAATGGAGTCGTTTTAAAAGGATTTATCATTCAAATTATTTAAATATATCAGAGTTTACAAAATAGGTCCCAGTTGGTTCCATTGCTTTGAAGATAGTATGAGTAGATACGTGTGAAAAGGAAATCTTAAGTAATCCTAAAATGCATGAGTAGATGCATGATTGGGAGATTGGGAAAATATGATTGTGTCGTAATGCCTTAGAATAGGCATACGCAAATATGTTGAGTACTTTGTTTATGATTGAAATTATGTCAAGTGTATATATCAATATACTAGTATGTTTGTATAGCTTAAAATGCCTAAAAGTAACATAATCGTCTGGAGGATGGAAGGCACGGAGAACGGAAGGCAATAAAATGTTTTTGTTTGAAAAAGTAGTTATAGTTTAAGTCTCAATTAGACCCGTTTCTCTATAACTGTGGCTCTGATACCAATCTGTAACACCCCCAATTTCGTGATACGCAGCGGAATTCAAACTGGGTGCTACCTCATGGCACAACAGTCATAACAATAGAAAACGATCTCTAATGGAGTCGTTTTAAAAGGATTTATCATTCAAATTATTTAAATATATCATAGTTTACAAAATAGGTCCCAGTTGGTTCCATTGTTTACAAAATACATCAATTTAAAGTCTTTGATGTTTTATGAATGATAAAATATTTATAGCCTTCTTGATCTAGTCCTTGCTCTTCCGTGCCAGCTTCCGACGTTATGGACCTGAAATACATGCTTAAAGCTGTCAACACAAAGGTTGAGTGAAATTCATAGAGTTTGTTTGATGGTTGAACACGTTATGTCTGTAGTGTGAGTTATAAATTCACACCAATGGTTTGAAAACCAAAACAGTTATTATTAGACTAAGCATCATGCAATCAAGGCGTTAACGTGTTCCAAAATTAATTGGAGAAAATGTCGGTGCGTGCCCTATCAGGTAAAATTGCCGTTTTTACCAATGTTACTCAAATATAGTGCGTTTGTTTGCCTACCCGGTCAACACAAACGGGATTCGTCAATCCCAATAGATCTATTCACAATATTCGCGCCCACTCTCACATAGTGATTAATGATTCATGATTAAGGGACTTAATTTTGGCAAATGCGGAAACTTAGTGCTAATAACAATTAGATAAGTATATAGTTCGAAAGCAATGTGTTCGGTTTAAAATAAAGCATGTATCTCCCCCAAGGGTTTGTAAAACAATTAAGTAGTAAAAAGTGGGGCTATGAACTCACCTCATAGTCAATGATATCAAATGTATAATGAGAATGATGGATATGCCGTGAGAACTTCTACCAGCAACCTAGAATAGGATGTTGCGAATTAGGTTTGAAATAATGATGCGAAAGAAATAACAAACCTATATACGTCTCTATGTTGATCATGATGTAGTACATGGTATTTGTGTATGCCGTTTATAGAAATGGTCTAGTTGTGAAAACGTGTATAGTTTATATATATCGTACTACCGTTCGGGCCATCATAATTCAGAGGTCATGTAGTAAACGTTCGAGGAGCTAGGACACTTTAAATCGTCAATCCAGCAACTCGTCGATACGTTTTACTCAAATAAAACCCCTCACATGAAGCTCCCTAGTATTGTAGCACTTAGTAGATACAATATATGTTTTGAGTGAAGATTGTTATATCATAAAGTTTATCATTTTTTAGTAAATATCTAGTTTTTACAAGCTCTCATTGTTTACTAGTGATTACAACTTATTAATATGTTCAAGAATGAAGTTTTGGTAAAAATCGTCGGCAAAGGTAAAATGGTCATTTTTCCGTTACTTGTGAAAACACTATTTCAAAGATTAAATGAAATTTTGTTAAGTTAATATGTAACTAGCTATGAAAATAACTTGGTTTCGCTTTTAGTTGTGACAAAAGTATAGTCTTGAAACTACATATAAGGCAGTTTCTGTTTTTGAAAGAATATGGCCTGTTTAAGCGTTTTCAAGGTCCGAGCTTCTTTAATACTCAAGGAAAACATCGTTCCAGACAACTTTCGTGCTTTAACTTTTTGATGATTCGGACCAGAAGTACCACTTTTTATACGACCAGACCCTTAACAGTTTCAATATGGCAGTTTTGGCGTTTTAGTTTCGCTAACTTCTTTTGACTATAATTTTGACTCGTTTGTCCGTTTCGGGTGGTTCAAATTGCTATGTTTACCTTTTTATATTTTCTACCATAGTATGTAAGTTAGAAAGTCCATAGGTTACTGATTTTAATGGTCTCAAATATGTAGAATATGACTAGTTTACTAGTTTGTTACTTTTATGACAATATGTAAATTAAAACAAGTGATTGAGTATATGTACATCATGAATCAACATAGTAACTATATATATAGCATGAAATAGTTAAGATTATAAAGATGAGATGATGGTGGTGATAAGTTGCTTACAACTTTTGGCTTTCAATAAAGAAAGGTGTAACTTAGTAAGGATAGGACTTTGATTGATCGCTTAAGACTTCGGATTGAGCTAGCTTTCCACACCTTGGCACCCTTGCAATCTTGAAGAGTTGGTGATGAAGTACTAAGTGACTTGAGTGGATCTAAACTCAAGAAGATCACTTAAACTTGCTAGAGATTTGATGTAGTAACTTACTACTTGAAACTTCTTTGCATAAACTTGGAGTTTATAGATCAAATGATGGAAGATATGTATGATTTGTGATATGAACGACCCAAAACAGAATATGAGGGTTCTTAGGATGCATTTCAATTTCTATTTATAGGAGGGTAAGTTTGGTTAACCATATATTGGGTTAAATATTAACCATGGTTAAGTTAGGACACATGTAATGATCTAAATGAACCATGGTTAGGATGATGCCACCAAAATGATGAATCCCCCCCCCCTAAGTCGGACATGAAGAGATAAGATGACTTAGGTGGATAGTTTTGATATTATCTTGAGTTTAGAACATGATTTGGTTCCGTTAAATGCCAACCGTAAGTTGTTAAGCCATAAAACGTAAAACCGGGTATCGTAGAAATACGAAACTTGCAGGAATGATGAGACTCATCATTATACTCCATCTAAAAATATAAAATGGGTGATAAGTCTCATTGGGTGCAAAAACGCTGCTTAAAGCTGGAAATACGGGTCAAAAACGCGTAATTCGCAGTTTATCAGAAAAGAACGAAATTTCAGGGAAACGACCGTGAATTTATTTAGAGTAGACTAAAATTAGTATAAAAGTTATATGAGATGTTAAAATGTGGTTTTCGTCATACGCGGGATGACTTTACAGTTATTCGTGAAGTTTAAAAGTTACGCGATTTAAGCAAAAATGTAGAACGTACAAGGTTAATTTGTTTACGGTCAATGGAGGAGGGAAATATGTTTGACTTTTCCAAAAAATTAAAAAGTTTCAAAAACAAATTAGAAACACAGTGCAGGAATCGTTAAGTCTGGATGTAAGTAGAATTCCCCTGCGCTGTACGAAACTAAACTTACGTTTTAAACAATTCTACTCCAAGTTTATGCAAAGAAGTTTCAAGTAGTAAGTTACTACATCAAATCTCTAGCAAGTTTAAGTGATCTTCTTGAGTTTAGATCCACTCAAGTCACTTAGTACTTCATCACCAACTCTTCAAGATTGCAAGGGTGCCAAGGTGTGGAAAGCTAGCTCAATCCGAAGTCTTAAGCGATCAATCAAAGTCCTATCCTTACTAAGTTACACCTTTCTTTATTGAAAGCCAAAAGTTGTAAGCAACTTATCACCACCATCATCTCATCTTTATAATCTTAACTATTTCATGCTATATATATAGTTACTATGTTGAGTCATGATGTACATATACTCAATCACTTGTTTTAATTTACATATTATCATAAAAGTAACAAACTAGTAAACTAGTCATATTCTACATATTTGAGACCATTAAAATCAGTAACCTATGGACTTTCTAACTTACATACTATGGTAGAAAATATAAAAAGGTAAACATAGCAATTTGAACCACCCAAAACGGACAAACGAGTCAAATATATAGTCAAAAGAAGTTAGCGAAACTAAAACGCCAAAACTGCCATATTTAAACTGTTAAGGGTCTGGTCGTGTAAAAAGTGGTACTTCTGGTCCGAATCATCAAAAAAATAAAGCACAAAAGTTGTCCGGAACGACGTTTTCCTTGAATGAAAAAGAAGCTCGGACCTTGAAAACGCTTAAACAGGCCATATTCTTTCAAAAACAGAAACTGCCTTATATGTAGTTTCAAGACTATACTTTTGTCACAACTAAAAGCGAAACCAAGTTATTTTCATAGCTAGTTACATATTAACTTAACAAAATTTCATTTAATCTTTGAAATAGTGTTTTCACAAGTAACGGAAAAATGACCATTTTACCTTTGCCGACGATTTTTACCAAAACTTCATTCTTGAACATATTAATAAGTTGTAATCACTAGTAAACAACGAGAGCTTGTAAAAACTAGATATTTACTAAAAACATGATAAACTTTATGATATAACAATCTTCACTCAAAACATATATTGTATCTACTAAGTGCTACAATACTAGGGAGCTTCATGTGAGGGGTTTCATTTGAGTAAAACGTATCAACGAGTTGCTGGATTTATGATTTAAAGTGTCCTAGCTCCTCGAACGTTTACTACATGACCTCTGAATTATGATGGCCCGAACGGTAGTACGATATATATATACACGTTTTCACAACTAGACCATTTCTATAAACGACATACACAAATACCATGTACTACATCATGATCAACATAGAGACGTATATAGGTTTGTTATTTCTTTCGCATCATTATTTCAAACCTAAGTCGCAACATCCTATTCTAGGTTGCTCGTAGAAGTTCTCACGGCATATCCATCATTCTCATTATACATTTGATATCATTGACTCTGAGGTGAGTTCATAGCCCCACTTTTTACTACTTAATTGTTTTACAAACCCTTGGGGGAGATACATGCTTTATTTTAAACCGAACACATTGCTTTCGAACTATATACTTATCTGATTGTTATTAGCACTAAGTTTCCGCATTTGCCAAACTTAAGTCCCTTAATCATGAATCATTAATCACTATGCGAGAGTGGGCGCGAATATTGTGAATAGATCTATTGGGATTGACGAATCCCGTTTGTGTTGACCGGGTAGGCAAACAAACGCACTATATTTGAGTAACATTGGTAAAAACGGCAATTTTACCTGATAGGGCACGCACCGACATTTTCTCCAATTAATTTTGGAACACGTTAACGCCTTGATTGCATGATGCTTAGTCTAATAATAACTGTTTTGGTTTTCAAACCATTGGTGTGAATTTATAACTCACACTACAAACATAATGTGTTCAACCATCAAACAAACTCTATGAATTGCACTCAACCTTTGTGTTGACAGCTTTAAGCATGTATTTCAGGTCCATAATGTCGGAAGCTGGCACGGAAGAGCAAGGACTAGATCAAGAAGGCTATAAATATTTTAGCATTCATAAAACATCAAAGACTTTAAATTGATGTATTTTGTAAACAATGGAACCAACTGGGACCTATTTTGTAAACTCTGATATATTTAAATAATTTGAATGATAAATCCTTTTAAAACGACTCCATTAGAGATCGTTTTCTATTGTTATGACTGTTGTGCCATGAGATAACACCCAGTTTGAATTCCGCTGCGTATCACGAAATTGGGGGTGTTACATGTATGGTGCGATCTAGGTATTACATCATAGTGACGGTCTTATGGTTCTCCGTTTGGGGAAGACTCGCAAGAGTACTCGGAATAATATGTGGTTATTTATATTGATGTTTATGCTTGTATGCTTGTGATTCCTATATATGCATTATTACTTGCTTTGACACCTAATTGTATGCAATATGGAATAATACATATCGTAACCATAACATTAATATTGGTCTTTATTTACACGCCTAAATACCATGCTCATTGTGACCTGCTATTTGATTCGTGGAAAATCGTTTTTGTTAAATAAAGTGACCTAATATATGAAACACGTTTTCAAGAATTTAAAAACTAGACGCTATGGACACTTGGGATGTACGGCTCACCCACTAGAACAAACTCAAAAGGGGTTCAAAGAGGTGCGCACAGTCGCACCGAAAGGATGTCTAATGTTATGCTTCAGCGCTTACCTAGTCCTCTGCCTCCCTGTGCGTTCGATTGGAGCTACCGTGAACCATGATGATCACTACAGTGTCATTACCAAAGTTTTTAAAATTAGTGTTACAAAGTTGTTTTGCATGCTTCTTTGTACACGACATTTACCACATTTATATGTGCATACCTATTTTTAATTTTAAGTCTATGCCATCCAACTATGAACACGTGCACTTGGATTGACTTCCCTAGTCAAACCTAAGGGCCTTTCCAACCCATGGTAATTATTTCTCACTGGTCAGACCTATGGTCATTTTTACACGTTCATACTTGGTCGACTTATTTCGAGTTAGCTTGGTCAGACCTTGAACCCGAGGCATAAGATGAGAACTAAACATGCTCTTGACATTATTACTTGATACTAATGCCTTAAACAATCTCATAAATCTAAGAGTTGCATTATGCAATTAACGCTCGTCGCTTACCTCTTGTCCTATTTTTTTATACACTGGTCAGACCTATGGTAATTAAGTGGGGTTGCAAGATAGATCTTAGTCTTAATTAGTAATTAATTGGGAAGTTAATTCTTTTAAGAAGTAATTATCGAAAATACTAGAATTGAACTTTTTATGTTCTGATTAATTGTGTTATTGCAACATAATTCGTAAACAAAGTTGTTTTTCTTTGAAAGACAAACTTAGTCTCTTTTCCTAGTAAGAAGAGTGAGACTTATTCTTATCTTTTCTCCTTAGTTGACTAACTAAGATAGGATTCCAAAATTGATAAACTCGTTTATGATCTTTCATTACCCTTTCGTGGTCTAGAGTTAATTGAAAGATAGAATATTTTGTGTAACTGGAAACATTGTGTTTAGAGCTACCAAAATAAATAACATCCTGCACTTGTCACGATGTATGAGTTTAAAATGCAAAGAGTAAAGGAATTACTAGCATATTTGCTAGGTAATCTTCTTGGACTCTTATTATTCCTAAAGTGCTTATTACCCTTGGGGCTATATAGACGATAAAGGAGGAATTGCATGCTAAATATTCAAGTTAATTGAATAAAAGAATGGCTAGTCCATTGTCTACATATGTAAAACTTCACATACTCTACTCAATACCTAAGTACATGCTACTAGTAGGCAATTTAAGAGAATAGGAAAGTATATAAAACTGCTATATGCTTTCTACTGGAAATGTAACACTTGTAATGTTGACAAATCCAGTGGGAGCAATTGCATTTTATTACTGAAATATCATTCATGTAATGTTGTCAATTTCAGTGGGAGCTATGGGATTTATTTCCTGTTAGTCACCGATATCATTTCAAATCCATTACTTTCCGAATATGAACAACCATTGCTTAAAGGAAAATTGCATTTTATTTTATAAGATAACCCGTTGCCTTCCTGCTGTCGCTTCCTGAAGTGTTATCTATAGAATAATAATCCACAATTCTTTATTAAAGGCTATGGTTATACAACTACTTATGATCTCTATGACATTATCATATTGTTTGAATAATCAATCAAGTTTTGTTTGTTTTCATAATATGATGTTGTACCTTACACAAGTGAGAGAAATCTCAAAGTGTGTGCAAGGGACAACTATATTATTGGTATCTCTTGACCGCAAGGTAAAGGAAACTAATAATTCTACTAGGACTTAAACACATTAGATGTTTAATGCCCTACTACATGTAAAATAAGAATTCTACTAGGACTTAAACACATGAGATGTTTATTGCCCTACTACATTCTAATAATGATTCTACTAGGACTTGAACACGCTAGATGTTTGTTGCCCTACTACATTGAAATGTCATGATATAGTGTAAAGATAGTTATCGCATTTGACTACATGTTTAGTCAACATAATTATGGTTATATGATAATGATCATAATTCCGAAGTATAAAATTAACTTGAAATTACTATAGAACTCAAGAGTTTGCGTTCATGATTACTTTTGTTAGTATAATTATGCTTATATGTTAAGACATAATTATAAAGTCCTTGAATTATTTAATGACTTATAACATAAAGTATATATAGTAAAAGTGTTATGTCTTCTAGTTAACACATAAACATAAGGCCTTTGAATTATTCAAAGACTTATAATGTATTATTGACATGTTATGTTTTCTTGTAAACACATGAACATATAATACTTGAACAGTTCTGTCTTCTTGTGAACACGTGAACATGAAGTTCTTATATTGTTCAATGAATATACATTATTGCATGCACTTGGTTCATAAATACTTTATATGCAATTTGGCTTGACCCAATTGACAAGTATTTGGTCCAAAGAGAATTAAGTTATCTATAGAATTCTGATATAGTTTCACAATTCTAATATTCATGGAATACCACTTCATTATGGTATGTCTAATGTGTTGGATCAAACCGTATTCATATTGTTTGGTTCGTGATAGCTTTATTTGCTCTACCTCCAAAACATATCAAGGTTAGAAATTGCGTGTGTCATGGATACACTCAATAGAGTTCAAACCTAGAAGGTATTCAAGGCAACCTATAACTGAAAACCCTAATTCATTAGGGATTTGAGGTTTTACCACTCAAACCAATTGAATCATAAAACCTTTTGGATATTTGATTTCTACACTTCCTAGCTTGAAGATTGTAGTTTTGGTGTTCTTCCTAGCTTGACGAAACACAAAACTGTTGCTAGAGCTTTTGGTTAAAGAGTGATACTAAAATAGAGTTTTTCTATAAACCCTAATTTGAGTAGTTGGAAGGAATTCCATTATGTCTTGATTTAAGTTCTGAATTTGTTAAAATCTTATGAAGCATTTTATTAACAAATCTTGAGATGAGAACTTAAAATTTATTTTGTGGTTCTCCATAAAGAACAATTTATTGTTGCTTAAATACTTAGTATTTAGAGAATTGTCTCTACTTACAAAAGTAAGTGGGAGTATATACATATCTCAAAGTTTTTGAGAACAAAATACTTAACCTTCTAAAATGCACTTATTAATGTCATACTAAGGTTAAACATGAAAATATTGACTGAAGTATAATGATTACTCTCATTTATAAATCCGCAAGGATGCCTCATCACTTGAAGTGATATATTTTATTATCAATGCTGAGGGATATAAGTTAGAAGATTATTGTAAATCAGCTAACTACTAAAATATATTGTCACATCTTGAATCTGATAAATGTTTTAGAACAATGAATGATAAGATGCAGTCCTTAAAAGGCAAATTGAGTTTTGAGCTTGATTGTTATTTCGCCTAACAGTTAACCTATGAGGTTGGAATGAGTTTCTTTTGAAGAAAGACTCACAAGGACAAATTGTATACATATTAATGTTTGGCATTTTATAAGAAGTTTTTAATCATACTTAAGCAATTGACTGTGATTAAATTTTCTTATATAATACATGCATTAATTATATAAAGATATTTAATTGTCATACATATGATTTGTATGTGGAATATGACAACTAGATTTTATAACTCTTTCTTTATGATTACCTTTTGCGAGGACGGTGTGTAATCAAAAGGGTTATGAATCTATATTATCTTTATGTAGTATACAAAACTTAAGCCATCCAAGTTTTGGATTGAATCATGCATCTAAGAGCTGAGATCTTGAATTTAATTACAATGTGATTCTAATTGAATTAAGATAAATCTTGAGTACATCTGACATTGAGTGGGAGCAATGTGTTTTTCCTTAAAATTTACATGATGAAGATATCATTCTATTTAAGCTAGATATTGATCCTTAAGCTTGGAATGAAACTTCACTTGGAATTTAGGGAATAAAACAAACAACCTTGGAATAAATGTTTATCTGGAATAAACAAATGCGGAAAATGAAGTCTCGCACAAATGCAATATATCATTTAAGCAAGTCTTAAATGGTATATTTCACTTGGAATAATTTACATGGATGGAAACCTTGTGTTTTTAAACTAAGGATTTATCATGTATATACTATATTGTGTATAAGACTAGTTGTTGCTTTTGCACAAGAACAAATGAGCTGACAACAACAATATCTAATTGAGAGTGTTTAGATTATTGTTAATATAGATGTTTACGAATTATAAAGCATAGTGTTGTATAAGTACAAATGATGCTTGAGGATTATTTATACTAGTTGTAGTAGGATTTTATCATTTATGATAAATCTGCTAACTAGGTATGCTCAACATAGAGCATTGTTGCATTACACATTAATGAATGAGAATACTTTACACTTTTAGAAACTGTAAAGATGACTGTCAGTATTGTAGAAAACTAGAAGGGGGGTTGAATAGTTTACCAATTAAAAACTTTGTTTTGAAACTTATTGAAAGATCAATTGATATTGATCTTAGATATGTTAATGAAATATGCAAGCAATATGTAAAGAGTAAATAAGGAAAGAAATGAACAAACCACAACAAGTTGTTTATAGTGGTTCGGTCTACAAGGACTCTTTTTCCTTGCCCTACTCCACTCCCCGAGTCTCACACTCGAGAGTTTAACTTCACTAGTCAACAAGCTCCTTTCACCGGCGGAGAAACCTTTACACTTCGCTTACACTATTTCCGACACTAAGCTAGATGTCGAGTTCTTTCCAAGGGTACAACCACTCCCACACACAATGTATTTTGAGGACTAAAATACTAACCACTCACACTCACAAGATTATGATGGTTTAATACAACAATGAAGTATGAATCAACACAAGATCATACAACACTAAACAAACAAGACTTCCAACTTCTCGTTTGAAGCTTGAATGTAACTTGATCTTCTTTGCTACAAAAGGGATCACTAATATGATATGAAACTGACTTAGAAAGGTTAGAGAGAAGATATGTAAGAGAGTATAATAGAAAGGGATGAAAAACTATGGAAAACTAGAAGGGGGGGTTGAATAGTTTTACCAATTAAAACTTCCTTTTAAACTATTTAGATCGACTTATGTCAATCTATTTGGATGTGTGTGTTGGATGTTGATAAACAAGCATATAAAGATATGTAATGAAAAGATAAGAGTAAGAAGCACAAAACCACAACATGAGTATTTATAGTGGTTCGGCTACAAGGACAACT
This sequence comes from Chrysanthemum seticuspe, assembly GCA_019973895.1. Taxonomy (NCBI): domain Eukaryota; kingdom Viridiplantae; phylum Streptophyta; class Magnoliopsida; order Asterales; family Asteraceae; genus Chrysanthemum; species Chrysanthemum seticuspe. The sequence goes on along the minus strand of BPTQ01000005.1, from coordinate 68,215,000 downwards.
TCCTTGCCCTACTCCACTCCCCGAGTCACCTACTCGAGAGTTCGTAATCACTACACCAATCTCCTTATGGCGGAGAAGCCTTCACAACGTCGCCTACCCTTTTTCCGGTGCTAGGCTAACCACCGGGTTCTTTCACTCCAAGGTGAACCACTCCTACACAACGTCGCCTACCCTTTATAAGGTACTAGGCTAAGTACCTAGTTCTTTCACTCCAAGGTGAACTACACCTTTACAACGTCGCCTACCCTTTATAAGTTACTAGGCTAAGTACCTAGTTCTTTCACTCCAAGGTGAACTACACCTTCACAACGTCGCCTACCCTTGATTAGGTACTAGGCTAAGCACCTAGTTCCATTACAATGGAGGAACTACTACCACACTACACCAACGACTAATCCCAAAGGAGATCTACTCCTTTACAACATCATCAAGGATATCAGTATCCTTGGATCTAATACTAGTCTATCTTGTACATCGAATCACACTATATCGAATGTACATCTAAGGCACCTTTCACTAATGCCTTTGACTAGATCTACAAGACACCTTTCACTAATGTCTTGTGTCTTGACTTCTAAGCACCTTTCACTAATGCTTCTTTGTCTTGACTTCTAAGCACCTACCACAAGTTCTTATCCTATAGACGATAGATACCCTTCACTAATATCTTCGTCTTGACACTTGAGACATCTTTCACTAATGTCTTCAAGCATAGATCACACAAAAACAAAACTACAAACATAGATCTCTTGGATCTAAGGTTAGTGAGATTTAACTCAGGGGAGAAAATATGTTAGAAAGGGGTAAGAAATAATGAAGAAATGGTTCACTATTTATAGAGGAAAAATCCTACTATTCCCCGGATCCCACGGATCCCTACCACAAGGGATCCGGCTAGCACAAAGCTAGGGATCCGTGGAACGCTCCTCTTTGCCCATGGGTATTTTTGGTTATGGGTCATAGGTCATGGGTTATGGGTTGATCCATGGTTTTCTTTCTAGATATAATGTATCTTAAGGATACAATGAACTTGGTTAAGTGGTATATATAAAACCATGGGTTATGGGTCAATACCATTTTCTAGTTTTTACCCATTTTAGTATACTTAGTTTAAGTATATGCTAACCCATTATATAAACACTAGTTGTTGTACATATATATTACTAAGTCATAAAATCACTTATACTTGTTTTAGTGTTTTATATGAAAATGTGAATATGTTAGAAACTATTAGTTCAAACCATTTACGTATTTTATTTGTTTCGTTAAAATGATTTTACGTTTGTTATCGACAAAACATTAGAAGATCGTAAAATATAAATAAACGTTTTTACGGCTTATTTTTATTAACAAAAACTACTTGGTTTGGCTTTGCTATTTATAGCCAAAACCATCAGCAGACACCATGGACGGCGGACCCCTTGAAAGGGTTCCGTCCGTTGTATATTTTGGTGCCGCCAGGTCTGACAGCAAGATATCAAGATCTTGTCAAAGTCAACCATATCTATGTAAGACTGTGTAAGATATGAAGAGTACAAATCTTCACAAAATATCTAATGAAATCTTCCAATGATTTCCATGATGCATCACATGATGTCATGTGTTGTTTTTCTATTTTTAGAAATATGCAAATACATAAGTAATGTTTAGTTTTTAAGAAACTAAAATCTTTTAAAAACTACTATTATACATTATGCTTAGACTCATATTAAGACGTGATTAGTCACAATGTAAATGCTTAAATGATGAAGATATTGTTTGAAAAGGCTTGTTTTAATATCTATTAAACTTGACAAGCTTTAAGCTTTTATACAAATTAAATTTACTTTTGTCGTTAACAAAACTTAGGTAAAGATCAAAAATATAAATAACGTTTAATGACGATATTTGTATTAACAATCTCCCCCTTTTTGTTGAGGACAAAATATAAATTTTATTTTTATAAAAGATACAAAGTTTGTGCAAGAGTTATAAAAATATTAGTTTTAGAACTTGAAAAGGAAATGATAATGCAAGTGTATGATGTTTGACTTTATCAGAAAGTCAAAGTATTCACTAGTTGATGCATGATGTTGACTTTTTTCAGAAAGTCAAAGTATGCAGTTGACTTTTTAAGAAAAGTCAATGTATGCAGTTTGATTTTTTCAGAAAAGTCAAATATAAACAAGTTCTATATTTTATCCCCCTTTTTGTCTCAACAAAAAGAAGAGGCGATGCGGAATGTAATGAGCCCGAGCCATTATCTCCCCCTTGATCGAAGCTCCCCCTAAATTGGTTGCTTAACGGGAAGATACATGGATTGTGAAAATAAAGCTACAAAAAAAATGTTAGTAATAATGATCATTCACAAGCATTTCCAAACACTATGTAAAAGCACCAACAATATAGAAAACACCATTCATTAGCTAAAATTTTTCATGAATAAAAATCATGAAAAGAGAACACAATGATGTGTTTTTAGTACAAGAAAATAAATTAATCCTAAGAAAAGAAAAAACTTAAAAATGCTAATCTATGACTATTCTAATTAGATGGTGGATGAGAAAGAGCGTTGAGGCGCTCAAGGATGTGATTGAGGATGAACCTCATTTCCTCTTGAAAGTCATGGACCATAACCCGGGTCCGTTCAATGGTTTGGGCCGTTTGCTCACAAGTTGAGCAACCATGCCTAGGAGGATAGTATGTTTGGTGAGGTTGTGGTGGTGGAATGGTAGATGTGTTGGTGTTGGTGGGGATGTTTGGGGTGGTCATGATGGAGGCTAGCAAAGCATTTTGCATTTGCATAGTCTCACTAAGGTGAGAATCCACCATGCCTTTGAATTGGTGGAGGTGTTGGAGTTCCGCTTGAATCTCCTCTCTTGTGGGATTAGCATCCCACATGCACTCCTCAATGTCCTCTAAGTGAGGGGACATTGATGTGGGAAGTGGTTGGTCCCCATACAAAGGACCATGGATGTCTTTGTGAATGGAGTGGAAGAGAAGAGGTTTTGGCCCTAATAGGGCATTTGGGTCAAAGGATGGCCTAGGTGATTCATGAGAAATCCGCTCAATTTTGCCAAAGGATGGTAATGGTGGTGGATGATTTGGCCTAGAAGGCAAGTCATCCAAGTCCTCCAAGAAAGGATTTGGAGAAGTGGGTGGTGTGGAAAATAACTCCAAAGGAATGAGAGTTGGAGACTTTGGTGGTGATGGTGGTGAGGGTGTTTTGGATGTTTGGATGGGTGCCGGTGGAGGTGAAGTTGGTGTTTTTGTAGGTGGTGGAGTGTTGATCACAATTGGTGATTGAGTAGGTGTGGCCAAGGTAAGGCTTGTATCATATCTGCTGGGAGATGAAATTGTGAGTGGAAAAGACTCGGATGAGGAGCTCAATTTTACGAAGCAACAAGGCCTCACGCTAATTCTAGCGGTTTTCTTTCAAGGTTTAGGAGAGGATTTTGTCATTTTGACTTGTGTTTTTCTTTGCTAGATGATGGCAAGAATGAAGAAGGTGTGAGGATGATCATGGTTAAACCTCTCAATTTATAGAAGTGAAAAATTATGGAGAAATGTGTTTGATTTGATGTTAAACCATTGAAGAGATGAGGTTCCTAATGATTTGGAAGTGGGTTGAATGCTAGTCATATCACCCAAGTCAATCCATACAAGAGAGATGGAGTGAAGAAGAAAAGATTTGCAATAAATGTATTCTAATGAGTGGAATTTCCTAACAATCAGATTACCCACGGATTTGAAGGTACCAAAAATTTGGTTCCTTCCTTTATGCCAAAGGGCTCCTTGGGTGGATTTTTCAAATTTTTGAATTTTGGTGGGAAATGGATTTCTTATATACCTAAGTGAATTATACTAGTTCTAATAAGAGTATAAACTAGTTAAGATTGACTTATAAGTTTAAAATGGGTAAAAGTGATATTACACTTTTAGTTTTTCGGAATGAATTTTAGATACGAGGTGATACAAATATGTACACAATAAATGAAAAGGATTGATCTTTACAAATCACAGTGTTCAAAACTCTTTTTAAAGTCCAAAGCCTTTTCAGGGGCTGTGGATTTTTGTATGAGACACTTCAAAAGACGTGACGTGCCTAGTCTGCCGTGGTTGCTAAACCATGGCAGACAATACACTTAACCATAGCGGCATGGACATGTCCGCCTGGTCTACCGTGGGAAAATTCCCAAGGCAGGCACATTTAAAAACCACAGCACCTAGGAGATCCATTGAAAGACTTAAAGCTGAGAAAGCACTAAGGTTTAATGGTAGGTAATGAATATTCAGTTAGAATTGATCAAATATGAGAATAATCTT
>BPTQ01000005.1:68149135-68210685 GCA_019973895.1 Chrysanthemum seticuspe | reverse complement strand
CAGCAAGATATCAAGATCTTGTCAAAGTCAACCATATCTATGTAAGACTGTGTAAGATATGAAGAGTACAAATCTTCACAAAATATCTAATGAAATCTTCCAATGATTTCCATGATGCATCACATGATGTCATGTGTTGTTTTTCTATTTTTAGAAATATGCAAATACATAAGTAATGTTTAGTTTTTAAGAAACTAAAATCTTTTAAAAACTACTATTATACATTATGCTTAGACTCATATTAAGACGTGATTAGTCACAATGTAAATGCTTAAATGATGAAGATATTGTTTGAAAAGGCTTGTTTTAATATCTATTAAACTTGACAAGCTTTAAGCTTTTATACAAATTAAATTTACTTTTGTCGTTAACAAAACTTAGGTAAAGATCAAAAATATAAATAACGTTTAATGACGATATTTGTATTAACAATCTCCCCCTTTTTGTTGAGGACAAAATATAAATTTTATTTTTATAAAAGATACAAAGTTTGTGCAAGAGTTATAAAAATATTAGTTTTAGAACTTGAAAAGGAAATGATAATGCAAGTGTATGATGTTTGACTTTATCAGAAAGTCAAAGTATTCACTAGTTGATGCATGATGTTGACTTTTTTCAGAAAGTCAAAGTATGCAGTTGACTTTTTAAGAAAAGTCAATGTATGCAGTTTGATTTTTTCAGAAAAGTCAAATATAAACAAGTTCTATATTTTATCCCCCTTTTTGTCTCAACAAAAAGAAGAGGCGATGCGGAATGTAATGAGCCCGAGCCATTATCTCCCCCTTGATCGAAGCTCCCCCTAAATTGGTTGCTTAACGGGAAGATACATGGATTGTGAAAATAAAGCTACAAAAAAATGTTAGTAATAATGATCATTCACAAGCATTTCCAAACACTATGTAAAAGCACCAACAATATAGAAAACACCATTCATTAGCTAAAATTTTTCATGAATAAAAATCATGAAAAGAGAACACAATGATGTGTTTTTAGTACAAGAAAATAAATTAATCCTAAGAAAAGAAAAAACTTAAAAATGCTAATCTATGACTATTCTAATTAGATGGTGGATGAGAAAGAGCGTTGAGGCGCTCAAGGATGTGATTGAGGATGAACCTCATTTCCTCTTGAAAGTCATGGACCATAACCCGGGTCCGTTCAATGGTTTGGGCCGTTTGCTCACAAGTTGAGCAACCATGCCTAGGAGGATAGTATGTTTGGTGAGGTTGTGGTGGTGGAATGGTAGATGTGTTGGTGTTGGTGGGGATGTTTGGGGTGGTCATGATGGAGGCTAGCAAAGCATTTTGCATTTGCATAGTCTCACTAAGGTGAGAATCCACCATGCCTTTGAATTGGTGGAGGTGTTGGAGTTCCGCTTGAATCTCCTCTCTTGTGGGATTAGCATCCCACATGCACTCCTCAATGTCCTCTAAGTGAGGGGACATTGATGTGGGAAGTGGTTGGTCCCCATACAAAGGACCATGGATGTCTTTGTGAATGGAGTGGAAGAGAAGAGGTTTTGGCCCTAATAGGGCATTTGGGTCAAAGGATGGCCTAGGTGATTCATGAGAAATCCGCTCAATTTTGCCAAAGGATGGTAATGGTGGTGGATGATTTGGCCTAGAAGGCAAGTCATCCAAGTCCTCCAAGAAAGGATTTGGAGAAGTGGGTGGTGTGGAAAATAACTCCAAAGGAATGAGAGTTGGAGACTTTGGTGGTGATGGTGGTGAGGGTGTTTTGGATGTTTGGATGGGTGCCGGTGGAGGTGAAGTTGGTGTTTTTGTAGGTGGTGGAGTGTTGATCACAATTGGTGATTGAGTAGGTGTGGCCAAGGTAAGGCTTGTATCATATCTGCTGGGAGATGAAATTGTGAGTGGAAAAGACTCGGATGAGGAGCTCAATTTTACGAAGCAACAAGGCCTCACGCTAATTCTAGCGGTTTTCTTTCAAGGTTTAGGAGAGGATTTTGTCATTTTGACTTGTGTTTTTCTTTGCTAGATGATGGCAAGAATGAAGAAGGTGTGAGGATGATCATGGTTAAACCTCTCAATTTATAGAAGTGAAAAATTATGGAGAAATATGTTTGATTTGATGTTAAACCATTGAATAGATGAGGTTTCTAATGATTTGGAAGTGGGTTAAATGCTAGTCATATCACCCAAGTCAAGCCATACAAGAGAGATGGAGTGAAGAGGAAAATATTTGCAATAAATGTGTTCTAATGAGTGGAATTTCCTAACAATCAGATTACCCATGGATTTGAAGGTACCAAAAATTTGGTTCCTTCCTTTATGCCAAAGGGCTCCTTGGGTGAACTTTTCAAATTTTTGAATTTTGGTGGGAAATGGATTTCTTATATGCCTAAGTGAATTATACTAGTTCTAATAAGTGTATAAACTAGTTAACATTGACTTATAAGCAATGGATGGTAATTTGGAATTACGAAAGAGTCGAAATTCATAAAGTTACCTGGAGGATCCACGGCACCAAAAGTTTACACGGACGGACCCCTAAAAAGGGTGCCGTCTGGTGCGCCTGTACAGGTACGGTGGTACCATTTCTCATAACAGACGGAAACAAAACGTTGGTGCCGTCTGATCCGTGCAGTGCAGAAAACTTCACAGAGTATATTTTAAGGTGTCGGGGACTTTTCTGAAACCTGAAATTTTTCTCAAAACTTGTGACACTAAACATTTCTAGTTAGGAAAAGTAAATAACACAAGTACAAACATAATGGAGCATGGATTTTGAGCAAGGCCAAGTGATTTTCACATTATAGTGAAAATGGGTAAAATTGATAGCATACTTGTGCTATCTCCCTGCATAAGATTGTTAGCATACATCATTGTTTCAAGTTATATTATCATCCTACAAGATAAAAACAACCAAATAGTATCGAACATTAGAGATAATGTATTGTTCCAAACGCTCCGTAAAACGACCTTTACTTGTCCAATTTCTTGTAAATCTTGTTCATCATCCTACCAAGGCACTTGAACATCCCCTTGGTTTGCTTAAACTCCGCTGATTGATTCTCAATTTCAGGAAGAGAAGCATAATACTCATGAGGTGGAAGGCGAGAGTTTGGAAGACCATCCTCGGAGCTATTTGATGATGATGATGATGATGGAGTTGGAGGTTTTGCTCTCTTGCCTTTTGTCTTAGCAACTCTCTCGTCACTCAAGGGCACAAAAATGTGAGGGGTGAGCATAGTGAAGGTGCATCCCTTTTGGGCTTGGTGTAATTGGTGCAAAGGCTCTATAGAGACGGGTGAGAAGCATCCCGTATGGGAGAGCAACTGATCCTTGTGTTGGAATATCAATCATTCTCCTAGCAATGTAGTAGGCTAAATTGAATGGTTGACGGGTTGACAAGTTGTAGAGCATATGGCAAAGACAAGCATTGATGTGATCCCTATTTCCTATGGTGTTAATGATGTTGGCTCTAAGTAGTTCTTCCCATTTCCTAAATTCGGGCTTAAGTTCATTTAGCTCCATTCCATATGGATCTCGATTCACTTCTTTTCCTTTTCGGGTGACTCGAGTTGTATCTCCCCTTGGGATAAATAGGTGCTCATGAATGACATCCTTATTTGCTAGAAGTGTTTGGTAAGGAGAGGTGCGGTCATTGATTGCATCAAGAACGGTGAGTGACCACTTATCCGAGTAGACACAAGTCCCTCGGTTGGGAATTCCTAGTAATTGAGCAAAGTTGGCTAAGGTGATGGTGTAGTCGTTTTGATTGATTTTAAACCTAAGACAAAACTCGTCATCATCTTCATCACTAAAGCCGGTCACACTAGCATAGAACTCTAACACAAACCTAGGACAAATTGGTTCATCGATGTCAAGAAGACAATCGAATTGAATGACGGCTAGTTCTTCACGGAGATTGGTATTTTCGATGAAGGATGAGTGAATGGTTCTACCCTCATGGAAATACCTTGATTCTAGACTCTTAAAGATTTCTACTTGTTCCTTGGAAAGTCCTTTGGTTTTGTGATGTTTGGGAATATATCTAAGGGTGTCCTTGTGATCATAGAATCTTGCGGCTACCATGGTTATTCCTAAGAGCAAGAATTAATATGTTAAAAATGAGAATAAACTTAATGTTTTGGTTCTAGTGTGTGCCTATATGAAAACGATTTGGAGTTGCGGTTATCTTGACTCATTTTATGCACAAAAATGGTTTTAGTGGGGTGTTTGGCAAATACCATGAGATAACCCAAATTCTCCTAATTCAATGTGGCTTCATTTGAATATACCCGGGAATGCATATTAGTTATGCAATACCTTTAGTATTCAAGAGCATGCAAGTGATGAAAGTCTAACGTTTCTATTTGTATTAACAACGAAAAAATTGTTTTCCTACAAGTGAGAAGCTTTTCAAATTTTTTGACATGGGGTGTTTGGTTATTTGAATAAGGCCTTATAGTCATTATCTATTAATTAGTGGGAAGCATGATTTGTTTATGCAATATGATAATGTAGTACCTAATTTCAATGACTAGTTATGCAATTTGCCAATTGAATTCATATTTAGTAAAAGCATACATAAAACCCCATGTAATGATTTGTAATAGTTTTGTGCACAAATAAGAATCCTAGACTCAGAATTAAGAGATAAGATGTAGTTAGGATACTTAAAATGATGTTATCTTCAGTGATTAGTGAGTGGGAAGGAGTCAATAATGAGCTTGGTTTAATGTTTATACGTTTTGGTAAAGTGGGTTTTGAAGAAGAAGATGTTTTTTAGGTAGCAGTTTTGCTTCTGTAGACACCACGGACCAGACGGTACCAAATTTTTGGTTCTGTCAGTGTTTTCGTTTGGTGTCGTGGCTACAGTAGCAGATACAAAACAAAATTGTTTTGTTTTGACTATTCTAATGTTTTGGGCTATATTTATTCTACATGTTTGGTTCCATTAACCCTAAACCAAGTCTAAGAAGATTAAAAGGTTCTCGTTTAAGAGGCTTAGTTAAGATGTCGGCAATGTTGTCTTCGGAGGATACTTTCTCGATTGAGATGTTTCCTTTTTGAACATTGTCATGAAGGAAATGATGACGGATTTCAATATGCTTTGTACGAGCATGTTGAACGGGATTCTTGCTGAGATCGATGGCTCCTTTGTTGTCGCAAAGTATAACAATGTCATTGAGATGAATTCCGTAATCTACGAGAGCTTGCTTCATCCAAAGAGCTTGTTGACATGCTTTTCCGGCTGAGACGTACTCGGCTTCAGAAGTTGAGATGGCTAAAGCCGTTTGCTTCTTTGCAAACCATGAGGTGAGACAATGTCCAACAAAAGTGCAAATACCACTTGTACTTTTTCTATCGACATAGTCACCGGCATGATCCGAGTCGGCATACACTATGGTTTCTACACCCGTTCCTTTGGGATACCATAATCCTAAACACGCTGTTCCCTTAATGTATCTAAAAATCTTTTTTAAGGCTTCTAAGTGTGATGCCTTTGGGTTTTCTTGAAAGCGAGCACAAAGACAAACACTAAACATAATGTCGGGTCTACTAGCCATAAGATAGAGTAGGCTACCAATCATTCCTCTATATTTAGTGTTATCTACGGATTCACCTTCTCCGTCCTTGGTGAGTTTAGTGTCCGAGGACATGGGTGTTTTAGTTGGTTTGGAATCTTCAAGACCAAATTTCTTAAGCATGTCTTTTATATATTTAAATTGGTTAAAAAATATGTCATCTTCTAGTTGTTTAATTTGAAGTCCTAGAAAGAAATTTAATTCACCCATCATACTCATTTCAAACTCGTCGTGCATGATTTTAGAGAAATTATCACATAGCTCTTGACAAGTTGATCCGAATATGATGTCATCAACGTATATTTGAACAATGATAATATGTGATTCCTTTTTCTTGGTAAAAAGAGTATTATCTACTAATCTCATAGTGTATTTGTTATCAATGAGAAAAGTCTTAAGTCGATCGTACCAAGCTTTTGGTGCTTGCTTAAGACCGTATAATGCTTTCTTGAGTTTGAAGACATGATGTGGTTTCTCAAAGTCGGTAAAACCGGGAGGTTGAGCAACATACACTTCTTCGTTAATAAACCCATTAAGAAAAGCACTTTTAACATCCATTTGAAATAATTTAAAGTCATAAGCACATGCATAAGCAAGTAATATTCTAATAGATTCGAGTCTAGCTACCGGTGCATAAGTTTCATCATAGTCAATCTCCTCTTGTTGATTATAACCTTGTGCAACAAGCCTAGCTTTGTTTCTAGATACTACACCATTTTCATCCATTTTATTTCGAAAAACCCATTCCGTTCCAATTATAGTTTGATCTTTAGGTTTTGAAACTAATTTCCAAACATCATTTCTAACGAATTGGTTTAACTCTTCTTGCATGGCAATTACCCATGATTCATCTTTTATTGCTTCATTTATGTTTTTCGGTTCAATGGTGGATACAAAACAAAAGTAATTACTTTGATTTTGGGCTTGTGACCTTAAGGTTCTTTGATTAAGTTGTCCTATGACCTTGTCTAAAGGATGACGTTTAGATTCTTTGATGTTTACAATCTCTTTATTTAATGGTTCATCTTCCTTGTTATTATTAATTATTTCTTGACTTTCTATCATTTGACTTTCAACTAAGTCATCATCTACCAAAGGTGATGTCTTAGAGGGAGGTGGACTTTCGTCGAATGTTATGTTCAACGATTCCTTGACTATCATTGTTTCTTTGTTTAGGACAATGTAAGCTTTACTAGTTTGAGAATAACCAAGAAATACACCTTCATAAGACTTTGGGTCAAACTTGGTGAGATAATCTTTAGTATTAAGAATAAAGCATTTACATCCAAAAACTCTAAAATATCCTAAAGTTGGCTTTTTACCTTTATAAAGCTCATATGGTGTTTTGTTTAGGAAAGGACGAATTAAGACTCTATTTAAAATATATGTAGAAGTGTCAACCGCGTTACACCAAAACTTTTGAGGAATGTTTTGTTCATTAAGCATTGTTCTACTCATTTTTTGAATTGTTCTATTTTTACGTTCTACCACTCCATTTGATTGAGGTGTTCGTGGAGCCGAAAAGTTATGTGTTATACCATTTGTATCACAAAAGTTTCCAAATTGAGTTTCGTTGTCAAATTCACGACCATGATCCGTTCGGATCGACACAATTTTAACGCCTAGTTGATTTTGAATTTTCTTGCTAAGAATTTCAAATTTATCAAAAGCTTCATTTTTAGTAATCAAAAATAACGTCCAAGTAAACCTTGAGTAATCATCTACTATGACCAAAGTGTATAAGTTGCCTCCGTAGCTTCTTATAGCGGATGGACCAAACAAGTCCATATGCAATAATTCTAGACACTTAGATGTGGACACCATATTTTTAGATTTATGACTACTATGGGTTTGTTTACCAATTTTGCAAGCGTCGCAAAAGTGTTGGTCATATTTTAGTTTTGTTAAATTCCTAACTAGTTCTTTTGAAGATAGGTTTTGTATAAGTCTCATATTAGCGTGACCTAAGCGTCTATGCCAAAGAGATGAGCTATCATCTAACGTTGTTAGGCAAAGTTTGTCATTAGATGTTTTATCTATTTTCATGACGTATATGTTATTTTTCCTAACTCCTTTAGCTATGGTGATACCATCTTTTAGTATTTTACTACCATTTTCATCAAATAGTACTTTATACTTTTTATCACATAATTTGTGGAGTTTGATAGACTCCTTGAGATCGTTTTGAGCCTCTAGGGTTAACAATAACAATGACAATAAACTTGGTATGCAGCGGAATATAACAAATCATAGTTATTGACACAAGGTTTATCTTTATAATCACTCCAAGCCTCAAATATTATTTGATCGGAATAATACGGTTACACTAAACTTGTAACAGGGATCAAAGATCCTTGAGGCTAAACTACACAAATCCTAGGCGTCCACTTAGAGGACTTGACGCCTAGACACACACACATATTTAATGACTACATTATGGAAGACTTAATTATATAAACCTACATCCCTTGTCCTCTTTATATACTAGAGGATTAGGGTTTACAAATCTCTACTAAGGACTAAATAATAAATCTTCTTTTGCAAGCAAGTCCTTCCATCTTTTTGTAGGTTTCATCTTTGTCACTTTAAGCCCTTGATGTTTCATTCTTTATTATTTTGTATCATCGAATCAATAAACCCAACAATCTTCCCCTATTTGATGATGACAAAACAAACACGGTTCTTGTACGAACTTCCCTAGACGAAGTAGCAGAAGTTGAGATAATAAAATCTCACCATGAATGAAACATTCTTGTCTTCCTTTGTCTTCCCCTTAATCCATGCTACGTTACTCCAATATTTCTTCCCCTTTTTGTTATCAACAAATAGAGAATGTAAGCAGTAAAAATTTCTCCTTGAGTGGTGCATGATCATCAAATGATTCTTCAAATCTGTAAGCTCCTTGTAATGATCACTTGTGAAGAAAACCGAATATAACTAATTTGATAAAGAAGTAGAATAACCCAAACTTGTGTCTTATGTCTTGTTTATCCACGTGACGTTGAACTCATACTAACACCATATAAGTAGACCGCAATCTCTTGACAAAATCCTCATCTTCAATGAGACACTGAGCACTACAATGTAACTCCTTTAAGTGATAGTTAACTAGGTCTTCATCCATCCACCCCTTGACCTATGAAAACTATATTTTGCAAGTCTTCGTCAACATCCTTTAAGCACGAACAAGTTATCTCCAAAGTGTAACACCCACTTTAAGATATGATAAAATCACGAATCTGTGTAACTCAACTACAATATCAAATAAGTTATAATCAATCATCTTCGTAATCAACTAATGCAATAAACCAAATACGAGCTTTTTAAATCTTTTAAGAACAACTTTCAAACTTCTTTTGTGTGTGTACCAAATCTTCTGTGTGTGTAAACCATCCAAACTCTAAACATTATCCGAGAACCAAAAATTCTTCGCCGTCCGATATCGAATGATATAAGCAGTGTAAACAATTCATATCGGACAACGCTAGCAATACAAACCCGCATATGACAACAATACGACAACATATTGTATCTTCCACCAATTGCGAACATAATATATCACAAAATATTTATCACCGACCAAAAATCAACACTAGCAATGCTACGCAATCCATTATCAAAGACCACCGAATTTATTCAATAAGAATCTATTAGTACGAGGTTACTTCAGCCATGACAAAAATTTAGTATATCAAGTGATCTCAATTAATTCCACCGCTTAAATCACCTTTTATATTAATACAGTAGTAGCACAAATATACAACCCACGTGATACACTGTTCCATTAAAGCCGCATATTGTACTAGGTTCAATCACATACCCTTGATATTATAAAGAATAGCATCATGTGACCCACTATATCTGCTCACTGAATGCAGTCCTGATAACCTACTTGCTTTAACCTTCATGTTCCTTTTTCGTTATGACCATATGAGACCAGCAGTATAAACGTGTAAAACCCTACCGATAGCAGTCCTAAAATCACCTTTGCAACACTAATCACAAACATACTAGTAGTGGTAAAGAGAAAGTGGTAGCAGTAGTTACAAGAAAAGTAGCAGTGGTAACCATAAAGCTATCAGTGGTACGAGAATAACTAGCAGTGGTTCCGACTATGCTAGCAGTGGTTACGAAGATCAGTGGAAACATAACCATGTAAGATACTTGTAGAGATCAATAGTACGCATAACGAGCAGTAGCAACTTCTTCTCATAATAACCCACGACCTCTACATATATTACGTATCAAGTGGGTCAGTGTAAACAGAAAATAACTACCACATATTCAGTACGAGGTAACAATTTAAAGTAGTGAAATTGAGGTTTAAAATATGAGATTGATAAGCAATTAATGCAACTCAAATATACTCAACGTGCAACACCAATTAATGAGTACGAGGTATTAATTATAACCCAAACTCCCGTTCACCACTTCTCCAAAAGACACGACAAATTAATTTAAGAGATCACTGCATCAGCAAACTTCGACAGTTAATATCTTTTTCTTGAAAGCTCCAATTGACGATCCCTCCGGTGAAAAGTTAGATAAATATATAGAGAACGTCCACCAAAAATTTCATCATGATCCAACGGTTAACGAAAAAGTTATGATCGTTTCAAAACAGTGCTGCAGAAAAATACGAAAATTTCAGGTTCGAATTTTTTCATCTTTTCGCCATTCTTCAACCAATAAAACCTTGCGAATCCCTAGGTAACGAGCTCCCCAAGCTCTGATACCAATTGTGGAGTTTGATAGACTCCTTGAGATCATTTTGAGCCTCTAGGGTTAACAATAACAATGACAATAAACTTGGTATGCAGCGGAATATAACAAATCATAGTTATTGACACAAGGTTTATCTTTATAATCACTCCAAGCCTCAAATATTATTTGATCGGAATAATACGGTTACACTAAACTTGTAACAGGGATCAAAGATCCTTGAGGCTAGACTACACAAATCCTAGGCGTCCACTTAGAGGACTTGACACCTAGACACACACACATCTTTAATGACTACATTATGGAAGACTTAATTATATAAACCTACATCCCTTGTCCTCTTTATATACTAGAGGATTAGGGTTTACAAATCTCTACTAAGGACTAAATAATAAATCTTCTTTTGCAAGCAAGTCCTTCCATCTTTTTGTAGGTTTCATCTTTGTCACTTTAAGCCCTTGATGTTTCATTCTTTATTATTTTGTATCATCGAATCAATAAACCCAACATAATTGGCTAATACTAAGTAGATTAAATCCTAACCTATCTACATGAGCAACATTTTCAATAGTTAGAGAGTTAAGAGCGATCGTACCTTTGCCAATGATTTTGCTTTTGAGATTGCTACCAAAAGTGACATTACCTTCGTCATATTCTTGGTATGATGAGAAGAGACTTTTGTTGCCCGTCATGTGTCGTGAGTATCCACTATCTTTTATCCATTCATCAGGTTCCAATCCAACTTTCAAGCATACCTAGGAAGCAAATAACTCAAGCATTTAGTCCCCAATATCTCATGGGTCCGTTTGGGTTAAACATACCATTTATTAGATTCATGTGTGGAAACGATGGGTAAGAGTTCTATGACATGTAATCTGGAGTTTGATATGGTCTAGGAAAGTTTTGATTCCAACCGTTGTGTTGGTAGTTGGGTTGAACGTTGTGGTTGCTCTTAGGAAAGGGGCGTTTGGCAAAAGGTGTTTTATGTCGTTGTTGAGTAGTTTTTGATCTAAATTCATTTTTAGCAAGCCCTACTCCTGATGTAACAGCTGGTTTTAGTTTAACACTATCCTTGGTTTTCTTTGTTATTTTGACAAATTCATTACGGTCCGTATCACAAACATTTTGTCCTGCTGAAGTACCCACGGCACCATTTGGTTCAACGGACGGAACCCTTATTTTGGGTCCGTCTGGTCCGTGCTGTACTGCAGCAGTTTTGACAGTTTGTTCGTCTTTTTCGGTCGTTTTGTTTTGACTCTTTGGAATTAATACCTCATTAAATCCTAGCCCATTCATATCTCCTGGTGTTTTATGTATTTTAACTATTTCATCGGCAAGGGCGATGTTTTTGTTAAACCTTTTAAATTTAGAATTATGTTCGATTAGAACATCTTGTGTGAGCTTTAGTTTTTCTATTTCAAGATTAAGCTCTTGACATGATTTACAACCATCGTCATTTGCTTTTCCCTTTTCAACTCGTTTTGCTTTTTCTTTTAATTCATAAACTTCATTTTCCAAAAATTCCTTTTTGGTTTTTAAAAATTTATTTTTAGTTATGATTTTTAGACTTAGCTCACACAATTGATTATATTGTTTTTACAAAGTGTCATCATCAATAGAAGAATAAGAAGAGTCGGAAAGTACCTCGTTTGACTCATGTGCCATTAGAGCGATCTCTTCCTTGCTTGATTCTTCATCGTCTTCACTATCACTCCAAGCGCCACTTACAAAAGCTCGTTGAGTTTTGCTTTTAGGTGGCTTGGGACATTCTCCTATGAGATGACTTGCATCACCATATCTAAAACACTTTCTTTCACCTTTACCCTTTTTGTCATCCCGATCTTTTCGAAATGGCTTCTTTTCTTCTTGAGGTTGTCTTACAAACTTTCCTCTTCTTCTAAAGAACTTCTTAAAGTCTCTAACGGCCATGGCATACTCCTCATCTTCACTACCGGAGCAAGATTCGTCATCATCACTTGATTCCGCTTTTGCTTTTAGAGCAACGGATTTGATCTTCTCCCTTCTTCCTTTGATGATCTCCGAATCTTTCTCCATCACCATTTCGTGTACTTTGAGGTTCCTGATTAGCTCGTCTAGTGACATTTTTGAGAGATCTTTTGATTCTTCAATAGCGGTCACTTTAGCTCTCCATTTGGGATGGAGTGCTCTAAGAAATTTCCTGAGAAAGTTCTTACTACGAAAAGATTCATCAAGTGCTTTAAGTGATGTAATAATAGTATTAAAGCGAGCAAAGCCACAATCAATGGTTTCATCTTCAGGGATAAAAAATTGTTCATATTGTTGAACAAGAAGATCAATTTTGTTATCCTTGACTTGTGAATTACCTTGATGTGTAACAATCAAAGATTCCCAAATATCTTTGGCGGTTTCACACATAAAAATTCTTTCATATTCTTTTCTAGGTAAAGCATTATAAAGCATCATTTTAGCTTCATTATTTTTAGAAACTAATTTCTTTTGTTCATCAGCAGAAATATCTTTTGTTGTAGAACTAAAATCCCCTTTAACAATAACAAACCAAAGATCTATATCTTTTGATTTTACATATGTTTCAAAACGGTTTTTCCAATAGATAAATCCATTGGTTTCAAAGAGTGGTGGTCTTTGCATAGATTGCCCTTCTTTAAAGTTTTCAGAATCCATGGATCGTTTCAAGTTTTATAAAATATGAATTATTTTAGAAATTCTTGAGCAACGAGGCTCTGGTACCAATTGTAGAAAACTAGAAGGGGGGTTGAATAGTTTACCAATTAAAAACTTTGTTTTGAAACTTATTGAAAGATCAATTGATATTGATCTTAGATATGTTAATGAAATATGCAAGCAATATGTAAAGAGTAAATAAGGAAAGAAATGATCAAACCACAACAAGTTGTTTATAGCGGTTCGGTCTACAAGGACTCTTTTTCCTTGCCCTACTCCACTCCCCGAGTCTCACACTCGAGAGTTTAACTTCACTAGTCAACAAGCTCCTTTCACCGGCGGAGAAACCTTTACACTTCGCTTACACTATTTTCGACACTAAGCTAGATGTCGAGTTCTTTCTAAGGGTACAACCACTCCCGCACACAATGTATTTTGAGGACTAAAATACTAACCACTCACACTCACAAGATTATGATGGTTTAATACAACAATGAAGTATGAATCAACACAAGATCATAGAACACTAAACAAACAAGACTTCCAACTTCTCGTTTGAAGCTTGAATGTAACTTGATCTTCTTTGCTACAAAAGGGATCACTAATATGATATGAAACTGAGTTAGAAAGGTTAGAGAGAAGATATGTAAGAGAGTATGATAGAAAGGGATGAAAAACTACTTGGTTTGGCTTTGCTATTTATAGCCAAAACCATCAGCAGGCACCACGGACGGCGGACCCCTTGAAAGGGTTCCGTCCGTTGTATATTTTGGTGCCGCCAGGTTTGACAGCAAGATATCAAGATCTTGCCAAAGTCAACCATATCTATGTAAGATTGTGTAAGATATGAAGAGTACAAATCTTCACAAAATATCTAATGAAATCTTCCAATGATTTCCATGATGCATCACATGATGTCATGTGCTGTTTTTCTATTTTTAGAAATATGCAAATACATAAGTAATGTTTAGTTTTTAAGAAACTAAAACCTTCTAAAAACTACTATCATACATTATGCTTAGACTCATATTAAGATATGATTAGTCACAATGTAAATGCTTAAATGATGAAGATATTGTTTGAAAAAGCTTGTTTTAATATCTATTAAACTTAACAAGCTTTAAG
This sequence comes from Chrysanthemum seticuspe, assembly GCA_019973895.1. Classification (NCBI taxonomy): domain Eukaryota; kingdom Viridiplantae; phylum Streptophyta; class Magnoliopsida; order Asterales; family Asteraceae; genus Chrysanthemum; species Chrysanthemum seticuspe. The sequence continues at coordinate 68,196,620 of BPTQ01000005.1, read as the reverse complement.
CTTTTATACAAATTAAATTTACTTTTGTCGTTAACAAAACTTAGGTAAAGATCAAAAATATAAATAACGTTTAATGACGATATTTGTATTAACAAGTATGTTGTTGACTTTTACTACCTCATGCAAGGTAAGACAACATCTCCATACTATAATTCTTGCAATAGTATGAGCATATGAGATAAGACACTCATCTTATAGTTCAAATCACTCACTATATGTGATATTTGAAATAAGTATTCGGAAAGTTTACTCAGATAACTATTTAGTTTTTCTTGTAAAAGAAAGGTTGAGAATGTTGGAAACATTAGGCTTCAACTTACTAAATGAGTTTCATGCATATCTGTTTTAGTATTTGGATAATTGGGATTGATAGAAAATTTTTACTTTATGATGAATAAAGATACTTGGTATTTGTTATTCATTTATATAATAATTGTTATCCTATATTTGCATGTTTAATCCTTTAGTAATTTTATTATTCTAAATATGTCCATTGTCGGTTAACAATATAGGAATATTGTTATGTAAGGCAAATGCGAGTGTTGGTTATATTCTAACGAGAATGTGGAGTGTTCCCACCAAACTCATATGTATTCACTAGAGATGCATATTGGATTCCCCAACTTTCAAACATTTACTTTTGGATCCTTGTCAAAAGTAAAATATTGAAAATGGTTTGTTATCTTCATCCTTAGACTTGAGATACAAGCAAGTTCTGTTATGTGTGGATATCATTTTTTGTAAGTATACGCAAAACGCTATCTGAACAAGGTAGTTATAAAAGCTATATTTCGGAGTGATGTGAAGCAGCATCCACAACACTTGTAGTCAATAAAGGATTTGTTACTCCACTTGTTATGTGTAGAAAGATACCATGGCGCCTCTCCAGATTTTATAAGATAATTGTTCGGCCCAAAGGGTAATGCAAGATGATACTTGATTACATTTGGTATATCTAATTAAATTCTATAACGAGATTCTAAATGGTTAAACTATATGGAATGATTTGAGATCCATAATCCATGGTTTAACGGTATCTATAACAAAGGTTGATTAGAGCAAGACATTGAATGCCCATGCTACTGAGAAACTTTTACGAAACTATTCTCTCAGACACTTTTAGTTAAAAAGCGAGTGAGAGCGTTTGCTAGGCGTTTCCGTTGTTAGTTTTCTGTGCCATTCGACACTCCAACTCCCAAGTGGGAGCTGTTGGTTTGTGGGAGTTATAAACACACGTAAACGACTAGAAGTGTATGAGCCGATGGGGGCACACACGATAAACACGAGTATACGTGTCGAACGTAATACATCTTGAATAAACAATACCCGTTATGCAAGCTACTTGACCCGGTAAATGAATCGACCCATGGACTACTTTGATTTGGACTTGGGTTGAATGTTGGAGCTGCCATGGGCCTGGAATCCACTGATCGGGCAAGACAAGGTGAGAATGAGTGCTTGGGCTTGGTGACTTGTCGACCAAGGCTCAACCCATGAAAGGGTCGGTTTGATTTTTGCTATAAAATCAAACACACCCTTCTGCCATTCTTAGAACTTGCATATATTCTTTTACAATCCCTAAAACCGATCCACTTTGTGCTCCAAACTCAATCGATTGCTTTTTGAATCGAGTTAGGGTTTTGACTTGTTTTTTGGTTTGCATAATTCATACACTTGCATCATAATTTGATCCAAGTCGAGTTGGTTGTTGGTGATTAGTTCCTGCTCCTCCTGGTTGACAGCAGCGACATCAATCAAAAGGGTTTTCTGCTTAGTTCTATTCCTCGGATAACAAGGCAGATTATATCAGACAATATTGTCCGATATCGGGTAAAAGAAAAGAAGCAGTTTCTTGGCTGTTTTCTTTGGAGTTCACGGACAGAAATAAGACATGGTCTTTGGTTTTCTCGTTTGTGATTTATTCAAGTGTAGGTGTTCAAATTGTTGATTGGATTTTATTAATACGTTCTCGACTAGCATTTTAATCGAACGTATATGTTAATCGGGTTTGTGTGTGATACTCTTCGAGGTGTCTATTTTAGATACTTAAGGTTTCGTTTTGGTTTCTTGTTCCGTTACTAGAGATCAATTGCCAAGCAAGGTTAGCTTTTCTATATCCCTTTTAATTAATTAATTTTGTATTAATTATTTTTTTATTAAATACGTGCTTAACATAATTGCAATCACTATATCCTTATCCGCTGCGTACTCGTAGAGGTTAATGGTTAACTGGTTCTAAAATCCCAACAAAAAACTCATTAAACCTTTTATGTTTTGCGACTTCAGTATATATAATATTTGATGTTTTGAATGTTTTCGTTTTGCCGTTCTCACCATGAGCTTGACAATTCCAAGAATCAATGGTTAAACAAGGAACTACCGATGCAAATACAGGTGAGTCGGAAATATATAATAGGTATAATATGTCTTAAAAGTTTAGTTATTATCTTCCAACCTTGACGTTTTGTTTGTGATATTCATGTTATGTTTAGAGATAGATACACTAATAGCAACCCAAAATGCACAACTCTGGCAGATACCTTAATATATAGCAACCCAAATGCTACCGCTCAAGCTATGCATTTGCAAACCCAGATGATTCAGAGGATGGTTTTTGAAAAAAGCTGTAAAAGGTTCCATGTCTTTTTTTTTTTTTTTTTTTTTTTTTTTTACTATACAGTAAAAGGATGTGTAGTTTTATAGAGTATTAATTTTTTATATTCATCTATCGTTTTAAGTTGCTCAATTTCACAGGTCTATAGGTAATAAATTTTTATTAGTTGATTCGTTGCAACAATTGTTTTTAGAAGAAGGTTTTGTCATGGATCAAATTTGACTGTCCCGAAAATAATCAACATTCGCATTAGTTTAGATACGAAACACCGTTTACTCTATCTCAATATTTGTCATGCACATACACGTTATGACAATTTCTAGATATTTCCTTTATTATTATCATTAAAATATTTATTATTATTATTATTATTATTTTAATATACTATTATTATTATTATTATTATTATTATTATTATTATTATTATTATTATTATTATTATTATTATTATTATTATTGTGTTAATATTGCGTACTTCGATCATGCATAGAAATCGATATAAGCAATTACTAAAGTTTTTAATTTTTTGGCTTGTTTAAAACTTTCTTTCTCAAAAGCAACGTATTATTAGCCGCCCGTGATTCATCACGGGTTTATAGGCTAGTAAATTATATGTTTGACATCATTTTTCAAAAGACATAGTCGTAAATTTGTAAATGTGTAAGTTTCGCTTCTCTTTCTCTCTAATTCATGAACACTTAAAGATAATTACCTCCTCATTTCTTTCCATTTCTTTCTTTTTATTTCAAACTAAAGAACACAAAACAAAATAACATAAGACTCATTTACTAAAACGAACACTTTTTCAGAGTATTACCAAAATGAACTAACACTTGTTCCCATGTATCCTAAGCAGGCACTTCCCATATTACAGAGTACACCAAATGGAATATAAAACTTTGTTGTTATCCCTTCACTTTGTCCATACACGTGTACACCAAATGAAATATAAAACTTTGCTATTATCCCTTCCTTTGGCCATTCAACATACATAGACAATGGCTTCTTCACTTTGTATTATCATATTTTCTTCATAAACACCTCGCCCACTTCCTTTCAGACCTTCACCATTCGCCCATGTCTAAATATAGCATTTAAGAGTACATTTGTATATTCATTCGCCTGGCATTAAACTTACCTCTCGCCCAGACTTGCTCCCCTCGCCCAGCTTCCTCGCCTAGAGCTTGCTCCCCTCGCCCAGCTTCCTCGCCTAGGTTCCTCGCCTAACACTCGCCTAGTTGCCCAGCCTCGCATATCCCTCGCCCAGCCCTCGCCCAGCTTCAATACTCGCCCAACACTTCGCCCATCCATCCCCCGACTCAAGACTCGCCCACGACTCGCCCATCACTCTTTTTTGAACACGTGTATGGTTAAAAACTAATCTACGATTCCATCTAACGGATGATATTAAAAAGTTCATTTTGGAAAATTTCATGTGCGAGGTTGAATTTGTTATCTCCTCATTTCTTTCCATTTCTTTCAAGCTAAGGAACACAAAACAAAATCACATACTTCTTCCCTGCCCTCTCCCCTTAGTGGCGGAAATAAAGGAGGGCCGGCGAAAAAACTTGTAGTGTAAATTTTTGAAAATTTTTAGCTATTTTTGAATTTGCCCTTCAAAAGGACCAATTTTTAGTGTAATTTCTAAAAATTATCATATTTTTCTCCCTCGACAATAAAATTCTGGCTCCGCCCCTACTCCCCTTCCTCACCTTTCCTCAGCCACCCTTTGAACAAAATTCTCAAGAACAGAGTGCTTAATCAACTTTTGTCAATGCTCATTCTTGAATTTTTGTTAACTCTCCACGACTAGCAAACCAATCTCTTTGGCTTTGTGATAGTATCACGTTGACTTTTAGTAAACAAAAGAACTAAAAAGTCAACAAAAGAACTAACAGCCATATTGCCATTTGGAATGGATCAATTCGTATATCTAACTTTTTTGTCATCAATATTTTTCATGAATCACACTACACAATTCTGATTACTCTTTATTTTCGTAGATCTAAGTCAACTCTCGTCAATGCTTATTCTTGATTTTTTTTTAACTATCCATGAGTGACAAACCAATCTCTTTGGCTTTGTCACTTTGTGATAGTATAATATTGACTTAAAGTACACAAAAGAGCTAACATGCCTGCAACTGAAAACATTATTTAGCAACCATGTACACAATTATATCTAACAAAATTTTCACTAAATTATTATGTACCTTAAAATAACCTATATAACCTCTTGTCAGCAATAGCTAAGCCTAGAAGGCAAAGAGAATACCCACTCACCTTGCACCTCAGCGCTACCTCAGTTTTCTCTCTCCTCTCTCTTCCACTCACTCCCACTCACTTTTTTGTGGACAAAGCAATCACTTCCATTCACCTTAACTTTTTTTTTTTTTTTTTTTTTTTTTTTTTTTTTTTTTCACACACACAAAACACTTGCTTCACACAAATCAATAAGGTGAGCAAGTCACCTTAATTTTCCTTGAATAGCGTGACTCACTCGTGAGTGGTAATGGTGGGCATGGACTAGCGAGTGAGTGGGGATGCAAGGTGAGCCTCTCGCGGATCCTTTGCCATCCGGTCTAAGAGCACAAGGTATGCAAGGACCTAATAATACGTTATTGTTATGCCACATCATACACCTTCTAATAACATACCAATAACTCAAACAACTCTCTCTCTCTCATAACACACCACTAACATCACATATAGGTCACGAAAAATACCCCACCAAATATACCACTCACTCAAAAATATATATATATATATATATATATATATATATATATATATATATATATATATATATATATATATATATATATGCATTCGGCGTGAGCCAGTGCATTGGCTCAAAACACAAAAGGTGCATTTGGCACAAGTTTGGCACACCAATAACTCACCAATAACACTTAATACCTTGTGCTCTAATAGTACGAAGTTATTCTGTTATGAACCAATAGCCTTGGTGTTGGGCCCAACAAATTCTTCATTTTCCTTAACAGACAAAAAAAAAAAAAAAAAAAAAAAAAAAACAGCAACGACATCAACTTCGCCCAACCAATACAAAAGATCATGACGATGGGCTTGTTACACAAAATTACGTTAGCCCTATCAAAGATAAAGACTGCCATAAAACAATGGCCCAATAAACCCACTTACCATTGTGACAAAGTAAAAAAAGCATAACAATGTCTCATGCGACGATTCTTATATGCATAGCAGACCCTTAAATAAGAAGAAAAAAAGTGTCGTCCTTTGATTTTCATTCAAAGAAAGAACATGAAGAATAGCTTCTATCGTAGCCGTCTTCAGAGATTTAGAGGAACTTTGCTCGATAAGATAAGGGAAAAGTGTGATATTTTTTATGATGACAATTAATTAAGATTCTGATTGTGTGTTTGTCATTATTATTAGATATTTAGATCTCACCGAAAATTGAGAGGGTTGATTTAGGTATTTTGACAGGTTTTATAGGTGTTATTCAAGGTGAAACTAGTATGTTTGAATTGTTTTGGTTGTTGGGTTAGCTCGGGGTTATGTTTTGTTGCACTAGATAGTCTCTTCATGTGTTGTTTATGCCTTTATGGTTAGAGGTTGTTCATGTGGCCATTTCTTTTTAGGTATTCAGGTGTCGGTTGTTTCGTTTGTAAGGTTGTTTATGGTTAGAGGTTGTTCATGTGGCCATTATGCTTTCTCTTTTCTTTCGTAAGTTTCTTTGTTTTGATTCAAGAAATCTACAAATACAAGTGTTACATTTCCTGCCTTGAACCTTTTTACGATAATTAAGAATTAGTTATGTATCTAATTCTTCTAGTGAGGGTAATTATACAAATATAGAAAAACAAACGGAACCATCAAACAGAAAATAACATATTTCACAGAAACCAACAGGACCGGCTACTGGTTGTGTAGAAGCACATGCAGTCGAACTGCAGATCGATCTACATTTCTCGAATTTTGTATACAATCACTCATGTCTTCATCAGAAGTCATTAATATCCACTCTTCATCTTCATCACGATACTTGATCTTGAAAGTCCCGTGCTTCAGCTTGAACTTCTTACCAATTTCATTCTCAACAGTAACAAATGTTGCTTCTGAGTTATAAAGACGTATTTTGATTATATCATCTGCATACTCTACTTTAATAACAGTATTTTCATTTCTCTTGACGGGTGAGGGGTCCTGAATTACTCCATTATCCTTTTCATGTATGTGACTTTCGTTAATTTGATTTTTGTTGGATTTATAAGCCTTTCTCTGCGGTAAATCTGGTCCTTGCCACCCGGACATGCCCAATTTATTGTGCTTGCGTTTCAATGTAGACAAGGAAACTATAACAAAAAGCATAAGAAATTAGGTTTCTCAAACGTATCATATAAAAAGGTGTAGTCAAATTGAAAAATGTTTGTTATATATCTCACCTCCAAGTTCTTCTGCAGCTTTTCTCATGGTCTTTCCATAATGTTGTTCAATATCTTCACGAGATAATTCGATTTCCTTTGTATCGCGTTTCTCCTTGGAAAGTGCATTGTAGTTAACAACTATTGCTTTCTTGCCTTTATTCATTGCTTCAGGTATTGGTGATAATCTTTTTTCTTTGAAAATTTCGAAAAACTTACGCTCACTCTTTGTGGAATTATCAATATCTATAACACGTAACTGGTCACCAAGTTTAGCACCAGAAGCAAACTTCATACGTGGCAAATGCCTTTTTAACGTTAAGAGTAGCGACTCCAACAGAAGAACATAATTTGGATTATGGTGCCATATGAATTCAAATGCACAATTAAAATCACCAGTACCAATACTCGTGCATATTGTAAAACCACTACATGCAACATCATCAGTTGATACCCATGACATTAGCGTATCAGTACCCAGTTGAGAAATATTTTCACAGAAGCGTGGTTGATAATCTTGAAGTGTCTTTTCTACAAGTTCCTCCCCCTTTTTTAGTGGAACCATATCGCAAGCATCATAATATTCCTTAAAACGCCAATTGGACAATGTAGAATCCTCATCAACACTATTATAACCCGTCAATTTTAGCGCTAACCTACGTGTGGTTTGAGTGTCCTCTGAAGAAAAAGAAAAGGGCACATGATTCTCATCCTCGTAAGAGATCCATACTTGAGCAACACCTATCTTATGTGATTCACATACGCTCTTCAACGCCACTTGAATTTCGTCCCTAACAAGTGTGAGACCATTTATAGTCTGTTCCACAAAATTAGTGAGAAAAGGTCACTACTTTCAACTATAATAAAAAGAATATATTTCCATAAAAGATCACTAATAAGGTATTTAGAAATCCTTACGTTGTATGGTATACGATCTTGTACATTAAACACATTCAGACCCTCTTGCTGCATCCAAACAATAAATGTCATTAATTAGCAATGATATAAAATCATCTTCTGGCTGGAGCTAAGAAATGAATTTCATAATTAATGAGAGTGTTAAAAAAGTAAATCGAATTAAAGTAATCAGATAATTAGTTTGAGATGGTTATGAATAAATAATTAGATGCTCAATGTACATACATACCTCTAGTGCCCTATTCATAGTATTCACAATTTCAAGATTGATTGATGATATTGATGAACACTCGACAACCCCAATACAAGACGAGTAGTATTGAGAAGGACAACCAATAGGCAGAGTATAAGAAGTCCACAATCCACAGTCTGAAGCACATCGCATCAATGAACCCTCACGGTGATTTTTCGTGTCCAAAACTGCCTCTGGCAAACGATTCAGGAATGCATTGGAGGGTGGACCACTGATCATGGTCATAGGATGGTGGTCCTCATGTTGTTCAATGTCATCTTTAATAACCTTATTGTTATCATTATTAATACCGATATTACACTCATATCCCACACAACGTCCCCTATATTCTTTGAGGCCTTCACCAAAAACACTGACGGCAAATGGTTGACCAGAAGTTGTAAGTACAAGTCTGTTACCGCTTGTAATGGGTGCCCAAAACTGAACTATTAATTCCCCACCGTTACTTACCTTAGAAAAAGCAGATTTAATCTTGTTATGAATCATCCGGGTGCCAAGATCACCTGTGTACAGTGGTCATTTCTAGGTGAGCGAATTACAATTCAAAAAATAATTAACCAGTGAAAATGAAAACAGAAAGAGGCTACTTATGTTCACCTGAAGATAAATTCTTTTGAGATCCTTCATCTTCGCTACAAAAAACCCAGAGAGCCCCTTCAGTTTCAGGTTTCTTGTGAAGAATACAGGTTGGTAAGGTTTCAAGGAAATCTGATACGTCCCCTTTATCAAAAATGTTTTCTGCAGCTTGTTTCATGAATAAAGCGTTACATATTAAAGTGCGGTAAAATATCAAGATATATGTCCATACGGCCATACGGGTCATAACCAACTCCATTCGAATTATGTAAAACAAGTTGTAATTCTGGAAAAATAAGAAGAATTCCATTACCGATAAAATTTTCTGTGGTAGATGTTCCAAATTGCTGCTCAATGACTTGTTGAGGTGTGAGGACTGGAGCAGGCTTGCACTTCGTAGCCAAAGGTGCTATGTAGTCCACAGCCACTTGTTTCTTCCCTTCTTTCAATGCTTCAGGTATTGGTGATAACCTCTTGGATTGGAAAATATCGAACTTCTTAATTTCTTTATCTGTAGAATTGTCAACTTCTATCGCATTTAATTTGTCACCTATTTCTGCACCGGAAGCAAACTTGAAACTTGGCAAACACCTTTTTATGTTTAAAAGTATTTCCTCCAACAAGATAGGATTGAATGAATTATGTGTCCATAGGAATTCGAATACATAATTAAAATCACCAGTATGAATACTCCTCATGCATATTGTAAGGCCCATACTTCCATGAATAGCAGCATACTGGTCCAATCCCATAAGTTTATAAATGCCCAGCTTCGAAATATTTTTACAGAAACGTGGTTCATAATCTTGAAGTGTCTTCAGAATAAATTCCTCCCCCGGTTGTAATGGAATCAAATCACAAGCATCATAATAATTTTGAAATAACCAACATCTTTCCTCAATATTCTCATCAATACTATACTCATCAATACTATCCTCATCAATATTTTTATAACCAGTCAATTTGAGCCCTGACAGTCGTCTTGTTTGTGCCTCCTCCAAAGAAGATGAAAAGTGCACATGATTCTCATCTAGAGAAGCCATCCAAACCTGAGCAAGAGTAATGTGATGCGATTGGCAAACAATCTTTAACGCCTCTTGAATTTGATCCCTAGCAAGTTTGAGACCATTTATAGTCTGTTTCACAAGTGTAAAGTATTTATACACATGTAATTTCTCACAGTAGGATAAAGAAGTGACAAAAGATGATAACTCTAACTTATTATTATGAGCATATTTACAGAAAGCATATTTACCTTGTATGGTATACGATCTTGGGCATTGTGCACACTCAGACCCACTTCCTGGATGCAAACATGTAATGAGATGAAATTATCCCATGGCGGGAGCTAAGTAGATAGTGAAGTTGATCTTAATACAGTATTTGTTTCAGTAAATTTGTTTGAGATGGTTACAGAAATATTAATAGAAACTTTTAACAAAAAAGGGCATACCTACCTTAATTTTCATATTCATCTCATTGAATAAATCAACAGGAGAAGGACTCCATGTTGAACACTCGATAACACCAATACAATCAGAAGAGGAAGAGGTTTGGGAAGGACAAAATATAGGTATCATAACAGAAGAATCCAAACCACATTCCTGAAAAGCATTGCGCAAGAATGGATCCACCTCGTGGTGGACACTTGGGTCCATAGATGCTATCTCTGGAAAACGATTGAGGAATGCAGAGGCAGGTCTACCCCTAAACTTACTATTCGCATCAACATCATACACAAGCTCCACACAAAGTATCCTATATTTTTTGAGAGCGTCGGAGCCAAGATAGCTGACGGCAAAAGGTTGACCGGAAGTTGAAAGTAGATGTTTGCCGCCGATTGTTACTGGTGCCCAAAACTGAGCTATTAACGAACTGTAATTCATCTTGGAAAAAGCAGATAGAATCTTTGCGCGAATCATCATCCGAGTGCCAGCATCATCTGGGTAATTTTGTATACAAATTAAAAAGTGAAAATGAATATAGATAGATAGATAGAAACAGGCTAGTTGATTATGATGGATAACCTGATGAATATGATTTACTTTCATATCCTTCATCCTTGCTACTAAAAACCCATAGTCCATTAAAAAAAGATTGAGGTTTGCTGCTGTGAAGACGGTAAGTTGGAAAGCTTTCAAGGAATCCAGAAGGACCCTCCTTAGGAAACCAGTTAGCCATGGTTTAGTTGACTTTTCAGCCTATTCACCCAACCACCTCTCAGATGGTCAAACATTGAGATGTATAGCTATTTTATAGGTAAATGATATGGCGCCACCCCATGAATGCCGTCCGTACGCCTGCCACTACCTTTTTTCTTTTTTTTTTTGTTTTTTTACTTTTTTTTATTTAATTGTGTGGGGACAATATTTAAAGTGAGGCAATAATTGTTTTGTTCGTGGGTCCCTTGTAACAGTAGCGGCGGATATATATATATATATATAGGGAAGGGATCCAATAAGAAGAATAATTAAAATGAGAAGGGTAAGAAGTAATTCTAGCCACACATTTTAATATGGGAGGGAAAATTTGAATGAAGATGCATCCATTTTTGTAGGTGCATCTAGAATGAGTGGTTGTGGTTACTTCCTATCCTTCTTATTTTTATTAATCTTCTTATTTGATCCTAACTCTATATATATATATATATATATATATATATATATATATATATATATATATATATATATATATATATATATATATATATATGGTCACGTTCAATGCAGAACCATTACTTTGTACAGAACTTTACAGAACCACTTTGTACCAACGAGAATTTAGTATCACTAAATCTTTTTATTTAATTCAAAAGGGCATAATAGTAAAACACAATTTCACTTTTCTATTTCATTTTTTTAATGAAAAAACGTTTTTTAAGCATTTAAATTTTCAATATATATATATTTTTTTTTTCTGCATGCATGTTTTCTGGAAAAAAAAAAACATGTACATATGTGTTTTTTTAGTATTGTTATTTTACACATGTTTTTTTGCGTATAACTGTTTACACATCAAACTTGTTTGGATTAAGATGACAATTGCTCATATATTTTTGGTGTACATTCTTTAATTTTTGAAATTTATAACCAAAAAGCATAAACATATACATATATATATAACTTCTAAATTTATAACAAACCAAAACATAAATAGTTTAAACAAAACTTGATATAAAACGAAATACAATTCCAATACAAATGTATCTTGTTAAATATAAATGTTCACGTCATCAAAAACATATGTGCACTCTTCCAAGAACATATGTGCACTCTTCCACGAACATACGTGCACGCTTCACTTTCTCATCAAATTCGTTAGAACATACGAGTACCCTTCCAAAACATATGTGCACACTGCGTTTTCTCGTCAAAATCATTAGAATATATGTGCACGTCTTCCAAAAACATTAATGCACGTCGCCTATTTTTTGTGAGCACCTGATCTTGCATTACCTGCATATTGAAAGGAACATATATGATTATTAAAATTACGAAATCATATTCACCAACTTCATCTAAATTTAACCTTTTAATCAACTACTCACTATCTAATACTATAATACACTATATACACATATGCATAAACAAAAACGAAATTGATAGAAGCTACAAAACACATATGTTCCATGTGTAAAACACATATGTTCCATATGCTTATTCTTAGTATAACCACAGTGGACTATTTTTCTTGTTACCAGTGACTTAAAAAAAACAATATATTATAACTGGATTAGTCATACTCATTGTTTATTGATTGCTTCATGCATATAAAAACTATATAATCATAATTCATCCATCATATATGTATCTATGAGAAACCGTACTTCTTCTTAATGAAAGACAATGTTGAAAAAAGCAAATTAACAATTTTTTCCACATGACCAAGTACTCGTAAAAGATTTAAAAATAATAATTAAAGAGCAAAGTCTACACTAATACACAACTTTAGCAACAAAATCATGTTTGTTTCACACATATTAGAGCCAAATCGAATTTAAAATAACTTACACAATTCGTTGATTTGGATCATGACGAACACAACATCATTGAAATTGCAAAAATAAAAAATATATATACTATCAATTTTTAAATCGCTAACCATTCATATGTGTACATACCAAAAAACAACAAAGAAAAAATTACATAAAACTCCATCTGACAACTTATGTTACATATGCAAGTGAAAAACTGTTAGATTAAATAATTGAATAATAAAACATCTAAAGTTTCTCTTACCAATTTAATTAATATTCACAAAGTAAAACCAAATATTGGGATGAACGAGATATGTGATGTTTATTTTTTCTTCAAGCCGAACAATAGATCTAAAATAACAGGCGGCGGTTTTAGATGGTGGTTTTTAGGTTTAGAGAGAAAAGATGAAAGATAAATGAATAAATTGTTTTCCAGGTTTTTTGAGATAAAGATGTAGAGTGTAGTACCAATAATACCCTTTTGACTTTTTGTTTAATTAAAGAAAAGTCCTTATCTTTTGTTTAATTGCAATTTTAGCATTTTAAATCTTAACCTTTGATCAAACTCATCTAATGGTCTATATTCATTTTAATGGTTCTGTAAAGTTCTGTACAAAATAATGGTTCTGCATTGAACGCTACACTATATATATATATATATATATATATATATATATATATATATATATATATATATATATATATATATATATATATATATATATATATATATATTGTTTTTTTAATTTAATTGTGTAGTGTTTAAGTATTATATATAGTGTATTTTTTTTTAGTGTTTTTATATGTATAGTGTATTTAATTGTGTAGTGTTTTTATATGGTATTTATTTTACGTTACTTTTTATAAACTTTTTTTTTATAAATTTTTAATAAACTTTTTTTATAAACTTTTTTTTATAAACTTTTTTTATAAACTTTTTATAAACTTTTTTTATAAACTTTTTTTATAAATTTTTATAAACTTTTTATATAAACTTTTTTATAAATTTCTTATAAATTTTTTATAATTTTTTTTTATAAACTTTTTTTATAAATTTTTTATAAACCTTTTCTATAAATTTTTTATAAACCTTTTCTATAAATTTTTTATAAAAAAAGTTTATAAAAAATTTATAAAAAAAAGTTTATAAAAAGTTTATAAAAAAAAGTTCATAAAAAGTAACGTAAAATAAATACCATATAAAAACACTACACAATTAAATACACTATACATATAAAAACACTACACAAAAAAATACACTATACATATACCTAAACACTACACAATTAAAAAAAAAAAAAAAGAAAAAAAAAAAAAAAAAAAAAAAAAAACAACAACGGTCGCCGCTACTGTTACGAGGGACCCACGAACAAAACAATCCAAATCATAGCCCAAGCACCACTAGGAGGTGCCTGGGTAACAGCTCCTTCGTCTTTTGGAGAAATTGCACTTCGGACTTTATACATCTATCTTTAGCTTCTGGTTTCAGTCAGTCCATATTTTCTATGACTCAATTACAAAAGTCATAACTGTGGTTTACTCACACTTAGCTAACTAGCCAAGGACCCATGTAAATTACACGAGCTAACATTATATTTACATACTAAAATCTAAATTTAAGAGATGATATATTGAAGGTTATATGCTACCTTTTGTGTACCATCAACAAAAAAGTAGATTTGATATTGAAACGAATTCACTTAATTAGTAGGAAGGAACTCAAGAAGAAGATCATTTGATATCTTTGTTTATGTGGAAAACTAGAAGGGGGTTGAATAGTTTTGCCGATTTTTAGTTGATTTCAAAAACTTTAGATCCGATATTATGTGAAATCGTATGGATGTTGAGAACGCATAGATCTAATGATAATGCAAGCAAATAAATAAAGTTAAGGGATAGAAACCACACAACCGATTTATAGTGGTTCGGCTACAAGGACACCTTCTTTGCCCTACTCCACTCCCCGAGTCACCTACTCGAGAGTTCAAGCACTATGTCAACAAACTCCTTCACTTGGCGGAGAAGCCTTCACAACGTTGCTTACACTTTTTCCGGTACAAAGCTAGATACCGAGTCCGTAGCACGGTGGACCAAACCAACACGACTATTACACAACAAATATGTGAAATATCAAATACAAGATCTTTGCTACAGAAATCTTGCGGAGTAACAAATCAATCAAGGACCCCTTGCTTAGATGACTTGTAGAATGCTCGTGATCTCGCCTTAGAGAAGGACTTATATGAGGATCACAAATAGAAAGAAAGAAGAATAACTCTCTAGATCAAGTGATCTATATGTTAGAAGAGAATGAGAGATTTAGTAAGAAGAGGGGTGAGTTAGAATGAAGAAATGGCTCTCTATTTATAGGAAAAATTCTTCACTGTTCCCCGGATCCCTTCCACTTGGGATCCGTCTAGTGTAATCCTAGGGATCCGTGGAACGCTCCTCTTTGCCCATGGTTTTTTGGTTATGGGTCATGGGTTATGGGTTGGTCCATGATTTTTCTTTAGATTCAATGTATCTAAGTATACATTGTATCTAGTCTTCTTGGGTATGATCCATGGGTTATGGTTTTTACCCATCCTAATAAACTATTACAACAAATGCTTAATTACTACATTTTTGTATTTAAATGACTATATGTAAATGCTTTACAAAAATAACATGTATCCTTATAATTATACTTAAGATAACATTATATTTGTTATCAACAAAACACAAAGAGATCGCAAAATATTAATAAACGTTTTTACGGTTTATTTGTATTAACAATCTCCCCCTTTTTGTTTATGACAAAACATAATGTTATGATGAGTAAAACTTAAGAATAGATGTACTTTTTGAAAGCCCCTAAGTTTTACTTCTTCTCCCCCTTTTTGTCGAAACAAAAAGTTAACCCTTGGAGGAAATAAACATAATAGTGTGGAAAAATTAGTCCACGTATTGTTAACTCCCCCTTGACGGTAGCTCCCCCTTGTTTGGGGCGTCAAGTGAAGAAAAAAAATCCTACAAAAAGAAAGGTTAGTAACATGCTTAAATAATCTTGTGATTGCCGAGAATCAAGATTGGGAGCCAAGGTATGTAAACAAGGCCTTGTAATAAAACAACATATTGTAGTGGTATGTATGCCACGTACAAGCATGTAAAAATAAGAACAAGACTTGTTCTTGAAAATGACTTCAACGAAAGTACTAAAAATAGAAAATAGTAGTAGTGATTCCTTCCATGCTTGCATAAGGTTATGGATGGAAGTTTTGATGAGTGATGGTATTTATGCGATCAAGGATGAGGTTGAGTATGAAACGCATTTCTTCCCTAACTTCTATTGCGATTTCCCTAGTGGATTGGCAATGTTCACAATGTAAATGATGTGGGTAATGAGTGCGGAAGTTTTCCGGGTTGTTTTGATTTGAGTTATGCGGAAGTTGTGGTGGAAAAGTAGGAAAATATGGATCAACATCCGGAATGTTTGTAAGTGGTGGTGGAAAAGAACCTAGATGTTCTCGTAAAGTGATGGGAGCTAATGGTGGTGATGTTTCAAGATCTTGAAATATAGTATTTGGAGATGTGGGGGGTGTTGAAAAGACTAATTCTTTTTCTTTAGGTTGGTTAGATCTTGTTGGAGTCTTAAGGAGTTCCAAAAGAGTTATTTTAGGTGGTGATGAAGTTGGTGTACTTGTTGGTGATGAAGGGGGTGCTATAATGGAAGCATCTTGTGGTGAGTTATTTGATGAGGATAAACCATTTGAGGTTGGTTTTGTTAAGCAACAAGATCGTATGCTAATCCGTGCGGATATCCTAGAGTTTGATTGTGGTATTTTGGATGGTGGTAGTACAAAGGTTTGGGTATCATGAGAATGATTGTTTGTACTAGGTGATTCATCTAATGGGTTTTTGGATGACATGGTGTGTTGTGTATGTGAGGATGAGATGGATTATGCAAGCATTTTGGGAGTTCTATATATAGAGAAAAACAAAGCATTGTAATGAATGCTTGACCCAAAATGTGGATTAAAATCTAATGATTAGATATGAATTCAAGGCATGTGATCATGAGAACACAAGCATTAAAGAGCATACTCCATAAAATGAAACAAATGTGGATTTTTCATCCAAAGTGAAAAAATAGAAGGTAAAATCAGCTTCTGTTCCACGGTTCCCACAGATCCTTCCCTTGAGGGATCCGTCCAGCATGAAGGCTGGGATCCGTGGGTCTGGTGATTCAGGCAGCACAAAAATTTTCTTTTGGAAACATTTTTGCCTATTGTGTGCCTATATGCAAACTATTTGGAGTTGCGGTTATCTCGACCCCTAAAAAGAAATAGAAAATAAACTTAGAAGTATAAAAACATCCTATTGAGATAACCCGAAAACACATATTTAGTACATGAGTACGTAATTTTGTGTTATCAATGCTCCTAATTCATTGTTGCTTAAATGAATGTACCCGAAAACACATATTAGTTATGTGTTCCCTTTAGCATTCAAAAGACATGAGATGCAATGAAAACGGGTTTTTACTTTGTATTAATAATGAAAAAGCGATTTGTCCTAGGCGTGAGAAATTGCTTTTGTGAAATTGATACGGGAAGGTATCATTCTTTTAGAAAACATTGTGAAAGTAGGTTTTCAAAAAAAATAAGAAAGCTATAAGTGGAAAACTCATCTTGGGTTTTGAAAATTCCCGTATTGTTTGTGAGTTGTGCGTGAAATAGAGATCCTAGACTCAGAAAGAAGAAGGCTAGTGTTTACATACCTTGTAGAGTCAAATAAGTTACGACGTGTGTTCCATTAGACCAATACCAAGACGAAGTAGGTTGAATTGTTCCCGCTTCAACGGTTTGGTGAGGACGTCGACTATGTTATCTTCGGATGCTACCTTCTCAATAGAAATGTTCCCCTTTTGAACATTGTCTCTTAAGAAGTGGTGATGTGCTTCGTCGTGGTTTTAAATTTATAATCAAGAATTACCGGTTAACTAGGAACACATTCGGGCAAGTATACCCTAGTCAAGTTGTAGTATAGTATATGGTAAATCAAGGTCGTCCCAAGAGACTTGGTTGTACTACAAGTCTCGTTTGTTTGTTTAAGCAAGTAACAAGTAACAAGTTGATGGTTATGATTGTCACGGATCAAACCAACAAGAAAAGCATTATAAGAACAAGTAACAAGTTGATGGTTATGATTGTCACGGATCAAACCAACAAGAAAAGCAATATAAGAACAAGCAAGTATCAAGACATTCATCATAATTCCAATCAAACACAAAATCTCAATAATCATATCAATAACAAACATCTTTAAATAGAAAAGTAACAAGGTTTACCCAAAGTATGAATTACAATAGGCAAAGATGAAGGATTATAGCACTCCTTCAAGCCTCCAATCAACTACAACTTCTAACCATGCATACTTCTGGAAATGGTAGAGGTTTGTGGTCTTTTGGGGAAGATAAGTTTGGTGGATAGTTTGTGGAAATTCGTCCTTAAGGGTGGAGGATCGAATTTCACACCTTTGGTGAAGGTAAGTTGAGAGAGGGATGTTGTTTTAGGTGGAAATTCGTCCTTATGGGTGGAGGATCGAATTTCACACCTAGAGATGGAGTGGTGGGTGAAAGGGATGAGAAGGATGGAGAAGAGATGATGAAATGAGGTTGCAAAGGCCTCTATTTATACTACTTCCAAGGCTAGGGGTATTCAATGCATTTCTTGGAGGCCAAGGAGATTGGAAGGGACTAGAAACTGAGTGGGAAGGACCTAGAATCGTTTGGGACAAGTTTGGAGTCTTAATAATGAAGAAATGGCTGAAACAGGCCCTCCAACCGAATTCGGTTAAGCTCCAACCGTTTCGGTTGGTGTTCTGACCATTCTCCAACGGGATCCGGTTGCGGGGCTCGACCGATCGGTTGGAGCAAAATCACAAAAAGTCATAAACAACAAAGTTGTAGATCTTTCTCTTAGCTTTCCGTGGCTGCGAACGGGGGGTCAAACGGAGTCCGTATGCAAAAGATATGGCCAAAATGGTGAAGGTGTGTCGGGAACAACGAGTCTTCCAATATATCTTCGTTTAAGCTTCTTTTCTTCATTTCTTTCTCGTTTTCCTTCGTGAACTTTATTCTTGAGTCTTTGGACCACTATCTTGATGACTTTATCTTCTCGAATATACTCCACAAGTCTTTCTTTGGTCGGGAATTCTTCGTATTTGGAGAAATCTTCGTATTTTACTTCTTTTTCCGTCTTTTTCTCCACTTTCCTGTACTTGGCTACAAATGAACTAGCAAACGCACTTTCGTACGATTAAGCAACAAAAGCATATGATTATAGCCAAATAACACACATAAAAGCACGGATAACGCTACTAAAAACATGCACAATTTGAGCGTTATCAAGTGGTGACGAATCTCTATATGCTTTGTGCGAGAATGCAATACCGGATTCTTGCTTAAATCGATGGCACCTTTGTTGTCACATAGGATGGCTATGTCGCTTAGATGAATGTCGTAGTCTACTAACGCTTGTTTCATCCATAGTGCTTGTTGGCATGCTTTGCCGGTGGAGACGTACTCGGCTTCGGTTGTTGATATTGCTAGTGCCGTTTGTTTCTTAGAAAACCAAGACGTTAAAAAACATCTCATGAAAGTACACACCCCCACTTGTACTTTTTCTATCAACGTAATCACCTGCATGGTCAGAATCTACATATACAATTGTTTGTACTCCCGTGCCCTTAGGATACCATAATCCTAATTGTGTTGTACCCTTAATGTATCTAAATATACTTTTTACGGCTTCTAGGTGTGATGTTTTGGGGTCTTCTTGAAACCTAGCATATAAGCAAACACTAAACATGATATCCGGCCTACTTGCCGTGAGGTAGAGAAGACTACCTATCATGCTACGATATTTAGTATTATCTACGGATTCGCCGTCTTCATCTTTTGTAAGTTTGGTGTCAGATGACATTGGTGTCCTAATTGGTTTCGACTCTTCTAGACCAAATTTCTTTAACATTTCCTTTATGTATTTAGATTGGTTAAAGAAGATACCATCTTCTACTTGTTTAATTTGTAGACCAAGAAAGAAACTAAGTTCTCCCATCATACTCATCTCGAACTCGTCATGCATGATTTTAGAGAAATCATCACACATGTCTTGACAAGTGGATCCGAATATAATATCATCTACATATATTTGTACTATGATTATATGTGACTCTCTTTTCTTAGTAAAAAGTGTGTTGTCAACTAACCCCATGGTATAGTTGTTTTTAATTAAAAAGGACTTGAGTCTATCATACCAAGATTTTGGAGCTTGTTTAAGACCATAAAGGGCTTTCTTTAATTTATAAACATGTTTGGGTTTTTCAAAATCGATGAAGCCCGGAGGTTGAGCTACATATACTTCTTTATTAATGAAACCATTTAGAAAAGCGCTTTTGACATCCATTTGATAAAGCTTTAGATCATTAGCACAAGCATACGTAAGAAGTATTCTTATAGACTCTAATCTAGCCACGGGGGCATAGGTCTCATCAAAGTCTATTCCTTCTTATTGGTTATACCCTTGGGCAACGAGTCTAGCCTTGTTCCTAGACACTACTCCGTTTGCATCTAATTTGTTCTTATAAACCCATTTTGTTCCTATTATGGTTTGATTACTAGGTAGAGGGACAAGTGTCCAAACATCATTAGAAACAAATTGATTTAGTTCTTCTTGCATAGCCATTACCCAACTTTCATCTTTTATGTCTTCTTGTGTGTTCTTAGGTTCTATGGTTGAAACGAAACAAAACAAGTTACTTTGGTTTTGAACTTGAGACCTTAATGTTCGTTCGTTTAGTTTTCCTATGACTTTATCTACGGGGTGATCTTTGGACTCTTTAATGTTTATGATTTCGTCATTTAAAGGTTCTTCTTCTTCATTTATCTTTTTCTTTATTACAATAGCCTCACTTTCTATGATCTCGTCATCGACAAGAGGTGGAGAGGGTTTGGGTGGACTTTCATCAAATTTTATGTTTAATGACTCTTCTACCTTCATTGTTTCTTTGTTTAATATGACGTAAGCTTTGCTATTTGGCGAGTAACCTAGAAAGATACCTTCGGTTGATTTAGGATCAAATTTTGTAAGGTAATCTTTAGTGTTAAGAATAAAACATTTGCTTCCAAAGACTCTAAAGTGATTTAACGTAGGCTTTTTGCCTCGGAGTAACTCATATGGAGTTTTACCTAAGATTGGTCTGCTTAAAACTCGATTGAGTATGTACGTTGAAGTATCAACGGCATTACACCAAAAATTTTGAGGTATGGATTGTTCATTAAGCATGGTTCTACTCATTTCTTGAAGGGTTCTATTCTTTCCTTCTACTACCCCATTCGATTGTGGAGTGCGTGGAGCCGAGAAGTTGTGAGTAATACCATTAGCGTCACAAAAAGCTCCAAATTGCACTTCATTATCGAATCCCCTACCATGATCCGTCCTAAGGGACACTATAGGGCTTCATAGTTGTCTTTGGATCTTTTTGCTTAATATTTCAAAATAATTAAAGGTTTCCGTTTTGTTCTTTAAAAATTTTGTCCATGTATACCTAGAGTAGTCATCCACTATCACCAAAGTGTAGTAGTTGCCTCCATAACTTTGAATAACGGATGGACCAAATAAATCCATATGTAGTAATTCTAGACACCTAGATGTAGACACCATGTTTTTAGCTTTATGACTTGAATGAGCTTGTTTTCCTACATTACAAGCATCACAAAAATGATGTTCATATTTTAACTTAGGTAAATCTCTTACTAGATCTTTGGATGATAGCGATTGAAGAAGTCGCATGTTGGCGTGACCCAATCTTCGATGCCATAAGGTCGAAGTATCATCCATAGAGGTAAGACAAAGTTTGTCTTTAGGTTCATTACCGATTTTAATGACATAGACTCCATGTTTCCTAATTCCTCTTCCTATGGTTATGCCATTTTTAAGTATCTTACTACCGGTTTCGGTAAAAAGTACATTGCACTTTTTATCACATATTTGTCCTATACTTAAGAGATTAAAGTTTAGGTTTTCTACGTGACACACATCGTTAATGGTTAGAGATTTGTTAGAAATCGTACCTTTACCGATGATTTTACTTTTGCTATTTCCAAACACCACATTACCTCCATTTACGGATTCATATGTGGAGAATAGATCCCTATTGCCGGTCATGTGCCTCGTGCACCCGCTATCCTTGACCCATTCATCGGGGTCTAGGTCGACCTTTAAGCACACCTAAAACAATAATAAACTCAAAAGTTTGGTCCCCATTTGTTCATGGGTCCATTAGTGTTAAACATTCCATTCATGTTAGACATGTATGGATAAGATGAGTATGCATTCCATGGAGCAAAGTTTTGAAATGGTAAACCGTTTTGCATATTAGGGTTCCACCCCATTTGATGGTTGCTTCTTGGATAAACGTTATTAGGTCTCCTATATGCATTATGTTTTGAAAAAGATGGTGCTTTGTTTCTAGCAAAAGTATGATTATATTTTGGAGGTGGTTGTCTAGTGGTGATATGAGTTGGTTTCTTCCTATTAACGATAACAAATTTAGTTCTAGATGAAGAAGCTACGTTATTACCACTATTTGCTACAGCAGATCCACGGATCCCTGTTTGTACACTAGCCGGTTCCCTTTTTGGGGGATCCGTGGGATCCGCCACAACAGTGGCTGGTTTTTCTAGTGCCTTAACAAATTTTGTTTCTTTACTTTCACTAGTTGATGGATCAAGTTGTTGAACACCTAAACCTTTTTGATTGTTACCGGTTTTAACACCATATAATATCGTATCTAAGGTGTTCGTACTCATTCTAGCAATTTTAGAATCTAGATGATCTACTAGTGTTTGAAGTTGAACGCAAACTTCACATTCACCACTTGCTATTTTACCTTTTTCTAAACGTTTTAGCTTTGCTTTTAATTCTATGACTTCTTTATCTAAACGTTAATTTTGACTCTTTAAAAGCTTGTTTTTGTTAATTAGTTTTAAGCTAATATTGCATAGTTTGTCATATTCATTATGCAATGAGTCGTCATCAAGTGATGAACTACTATAGTATTCGTGACATACCTCGTCATTTGCCATGAGACAAATTTCTTCGTCCTCCTCGTCGCTCATTCCCCACGTACCACTCACGAACGCCTTTTGATCATCCCGTTTGGGACACTTACTAATAAAGTGGTTTGGATCCCCACATTTAAAGCAAGTACGATCATCCTTTGGCTTCTCGTCCTCTTTGCTTTTCCGAAAGCCTTTCTTATCGTCATATGGTTGTTTGACGTATCTTCCCTTTCTTCTAAATAACTTTTTAAAGTCCCTTACCGCCATAGCGTACTCCTCATCATTGCTATCCGAAGAGGAATTCTCTTCATCGCTTGAGACTTTCTTTGCTTTAAGGGCAAGAGATTTGTGTTTCTATTTTACCTTTGAAGCTTTAGAATCTTTAGCAAGAACAAGCTCATAGACTTTTAAGTTTCCTATGAGTTCATCAAGGGTGAGGATTGTCAAATCTTTTGACTCTTCGATCGCCGTCACCTTAGATCTCCACTTCGATGGAAGCGCCCTTAGATGTCTCCTAACATGGTTACGGCTAGAAAAAGATTCATCAAGTGCTTGTAAAGATGTAATAATAGTATTGAAATTAGCAAATGAATGATCTATAGTTTCCTCATCCGATATTGAAAATTGTTCATATTGTTGAACAAACAAATCAATTTTATTGTTTTTAACTTGTTGATTTCCTTGATGAGTTACAACTAAAGAATTCTAAATTTCTTTAGAGGTTTTAAGCAAAGAGATTCTTTCAAATTCCTTTTTCGGTAAAGCATTATATAAAACCATTTTTGCTTCACTATTTTTAGAAAGCTTTTTCTTCATTTCATCATTTAGTTTATCATGAGGTATGTTAACTAAATTTCCCTTGTCATCATTTGAGGTAGCCTCAAAATCACCTTCAACAATAATGTACCAAAGATCAATATCTTTAGACTTCACATACCTTTCGAATCTATTTTTCCAATATATGAAACCATTAGTTTCAAGTAGTGGTGGTCGTTGCATAGATTGCCCTTCCTTATAATTTTCAGAACCCATAGTGATCGAAAAGTTTTTAAAATACAAATTTACTTTAAAACTTTTATAAACTTAGCTCTTGATGCCAATTGTGGAAAACTAGAAGGGGGGGGGGTTGAATAGTTTTGCCGATTTTAAGTTGATTTCAAAAACTTTAGATTCGATATTATGTGAAATCGTATGGATGTTGAGAACGTATAGATCTAATGATAATGCAAGCAAATAAATAGAGTTAAGGGATAGAAATGACACAACCGATTTATAGTGGTTCGGCTACAAGGACACCTTCCTTGCCCTACTCCACTCCCCGAGTCACCTACTCGAGAGTTCAAGCACTATGTCAACAAACTCCTTCACTTGGCGGAGAAGCCTTCACAACGTTGCTTACACTTTTTCCGGTACAAAGCTAGATACCGAGTCCGTAGCACGGTGGACCAAACCAACACAACTATTACACAACAAATATGTGAAATATCAAATACAAGATCTTCGCTACAGAAATCTTGCGGAGTAACAAATCAATCAAGGACCCCTTGCTTCGATGACTTGTAGAATGCTCGTGATCTCTCCGTAGAGAAGGACATATATGAGGATCACAAATAGAAAGAAAGAAGAATAACTCTCTAGATCAAGTGATCTATATGTTAGAAGAGAATGAGAGTGTATGAGAGATTTAGTAAGAAGAGGGGTGAGTTAGAATGAAGAAATGGCTCTCTATTTATAGGCAAAATTCTTCACTGTTCCCCGGATCCCACGGATCCCTTCCACTTGGGATCCATCTAGTGTAATCCTAGGGATCCGTGGAACGCTCCTCTTTGCCCATGGGTTTTTGGGTTATGGGTCATGGGTTATGGGTTGGTCCATGGTTTTCTTTAGATTCAATGTATCTAAGTATACATTGTATCTAGTCTTCTTGGGTATGATCCATGGGTTATGGTCCATTAGTTATGGTTTTTACCCATCCTAATAAACTATTACAACAAATGCTTAATTACTACATTTTTTTATTTAAATGACTATATGTAAATGCTTTACAAAAATAACATGTATCCTTATAATTATACTTAAGATAATATTATATTTGTTATCAACAAAACACAAAGAGATCGCAAAATATTAATAAACGTTTTTACGGTTTATTTGTATTAACAGTTTAGACAAATTTAGAGGTGCATAAAAAGTTAACCAATAGGAAATTACGACAAAAGTGTTCACAACATATCGCCATTTCAAATGGATCAATTCATAGATCTAACTCTGACACCAATATTTTTTCATGAATCGCACTACATAGTTCTGATTACTCTTTATTTTCATAACATCTTAATCAACTCTCGTCAAAGCTAATTCTTGAAATTTTCAACTCTCAACGACTAACAACCAATCTCTTTGGCTTTGTGATAGCATCACATTTACTTACAGTAAACAAAAGAACTAACATGTTACGGAAAACATAATTTAGCTTCCATGTACATAATTATATCCAACAAACTTTCATTAATAAAAATATGTGCCTTCAAATAACCTATATAACTATACTATAATAGTATGAACCAATAGCTAGCCTTAGTGTTGGGGACAACAAATTATTCATTCCCTACTAATCTTCAATTCCTAGATAATCTAATGGCTTACCAAATTGAAATTGTATCACTAAAAATGAAAAAGCCAACAGTAAGAAGTTGCCATCATTAAATGAACTTTATGGATCCACTATTTCGGTTTATTCTGTTCAGTTAGTTCGGATAAACTTTCTTCTGGTAAAATCAAAACTCAAACCAAAATGAATTTAACTTGGATTAAACCAAATTAAGAGGTTTTTTAAATGATCAAACCTGTGTTACTTGTTTGAAAGGTAAGCAACACAAGGCCTCTTGTAAGCCCAAAATTTTAAACTCAAACACACAGACATTATAAACCGAATTTAATCTGGTAAAATCAAAACTCAAACCGAAACGAATTTAACTTGGATTAAACCAAATTAAAAACCGAATTTGAATTTGGTTCGGTTTTCAAGTTGACTCGAATAACTCAAATTATATAATTTATACTATGTATTTTTTATTTTATTTTTTTTCACTTAGTTATAGTCTTTTAGCGAAAAAAAAAAACAAGCTTAAAAGTTGTTATATTTATAGAAGGAAAGAGTATTAATGGTTTTTTAAGTATATAAATATATATACAAAATATATATGTTTATGTGAATTTAATTTTCGGTTCGGTTTACATTTTGCCAAACTAAATACAAATAAAAAATTGAATATTTAACTCGGTTTGGTTTTGACAAATTCGGTTCGGATACACATTCAGTTCAGTTTGATTCGGTTTGGTTCGATTTTGATTTTCGGTTCATGTGGATATTACCCGATTTGTGAACACCCTTACTCAGTTGTTGCATTTCTAGTTGCGTGAACTTGAGCCTGATTGTATGTGGTTTTAAGGTTTAAACGAGCCGAGTCGACCCGAGTATTACCAAATCTCGAGCTCGACTCAAATACTAAAGTTCGAGCTCGAAACTCGACTCGAGCTTTACATTTCGAGCTCGAGTTAGACTAACATAAAACTCGAGCTCGAAGCTTAACTCGAACTCGATTATTTTCATATTTAAGGCTCGAACTCGATGAATACTCGGCATATCAAGCTCGGATCGACTTGATTTATATGAACAATAAGTAAATATATGTATATAAATGGGTGAAAGTGTAATTTAATCAAAGCTCAATAAGGCTCGCGAGCTTCACGAGCTGAGTATTTTGGATCTTGAACTCGACTTTAAAATATACTCGAATAGCTCGACTCGAGCTCGACTCATTTAAATCGAGTCGAATTCGAGTAGTTTACTAGTTGATCTCGAATAGCTCACGAATTATCTGATCTCGTTTACACACGGCCCATTGTGAATAAGCAAAAGAGGGTAAGGCAAAATGTTACTCCGTACTTGTGAAAACACAAAAATCAAATTAAAAAAAGGCTAAAATCGAACAGTACGAACTACATTATTTTCATAAAAGATGTCTCAGAGTCTAACATGTTTACGCACATAATTACATCTAGAACGTGAAATAACCATTATGACACTGGAACTTGTAGTGTAATCGGATAAGAAATGGAAGCACTGGTTGCATGTTAGTATGTTATGAAAGGTTTTATGGATATTTAAATAATAGTATGTCCGGACTCGAACTCGAGACTTCGGGATTGCACACATTACGTATGAGAATTGATGTAAATAATTAATATATATATAACGTTATTATTAATTATTAGTCACGAAATAAAACATAACGGTAGTTAAATAATTAACGAGGTTTGGTTAACGGTCATTAAATATTAACTACAAGGACTAGAGATGAAATTACAAAGTCGGGAAAGTTCTAGAAACCCTCTTGGGTTACTTTGGCCGATCGGTTGGGTATTCCAAACCTAATCCCACACAAACTTGGTCACCAAGTTAAGTTAACTATAAATACAATCCATTGTATTCATTCATAACTTAATCTTGGATCACCAATAACCTAATTTCTCTTCTCATCTCCTCCCTCTTTTGGTTGGCCGATCGTACACCCCCCTCCACAAAGGGATCGATTTTTCCAAGTGAAAGAAACAAGTGTTTGGTTTATTTGTGATTCAAGGAACTAGCTTCTCCACATCAAATCAATATTAGTACGTGTGTACAAGAACGAAGAACAAGCACACTTGAGCTTGTATTCCTTGGTGGTCGATTTTTTGGGTGGGACGATTTTGTGAAACCCTTTGTTAAGGTTTTGGGTTTTGTTATTTGATCACATCATCGTTT
This sequence comes from Chrysanthemum seticuspe, assembly GCA_019973895.1. Taxonomy (NCBI): domain Eukaryota; kingdom Viridiplantae; phylum Streptophyta; class Magnoliopsida; order Asterales; family Asteraceae; genus Chrysanthemum; species Chrysanthemum seticuspe. Next base: position 68,168,966 of record BPTQ01000005.1, on the reverse strand, counting down.
GATTCTTGAATTGCTAAAAGGTACGCACTTTCTTGTTCGGTTAATTATTTACATATATTATTCCTATTGTCTTCCGCTGCATGTTTTGATGATGTTATTTATTTTATGTATAATTGTTATGAGTATAAAATTCCAACAGTGGCATCACGAGCCGTTAATATGATGTAATTAATTACCGAAACACATAAAAATTGGATCTTTATGATTATATGCATGTTTTTATGGTTTCTAGGGTTTTGAATTTGAAACCCAAATTTTTTATATATAGGGTCGATTACCCTTTATTTATTTAATTAGGTTTTAATTTTGTAAAACTTGTAGAAACCCTTGGATTGCATGCTAATTTTATGTGGTTAATTAATGAATAAGTGTTATGTGCCATGTAATATGCGTATCTTGGGTGATAATTGTTATGCGGAATCCATGGTGGAACATGCATGTTTTGCCATGGAGTATTGTTTTTTGTTTATTGATTAATTGTTAAGTGATACACACATGTTTTATTTATTTAATAATTATCAAATTGGGGAAGACCTCAATTATATCTAATAAAATTCGTTATGTGCTAATTGGTATACTATTAACTTTGGCTTACGCAATCGACTTGTCGATGTATGTGGCTCATCTTCTCGCGAGATGAAAGCCCGAGTTAATGTATGCATTTAATTACGACTAGAATTGTTATTAGAGTTTATTGAAATAATTATGCATGTGGCTAATTGTTTTTACATATGTTAAATTGTTTGGTTATATGTTTATATTATTTGAGTGTGTTTAATTTTTATTAAAGTGCTTTTTGTTTATAAATTGTTTGACATGTTAGTAAGCAAAAAGGGTTTTTTGGAATAGAAAATTAAATGGACTAAATAATGGCGAAACTGATTTATTATCTAAGAATAATTCTTGAACTTTTAATCGATTGATGCGACTGTACTAAATGGTTAGAACGGCTCACCCACTAGAACAAACTATAAAGGGGTTAATTAAGAAGTGAGCACAGTCTCACTGAAAGGATGTCTAAGGTTATGCTTCAGCGCTTACCTGGTCCTCTGCCCTCTGTAAGTTCGATTGGAGCTACCTAGTATAACCATTCAATGTACGAAGCATCTTAGTGCAAAGTTGTAAGTTTCTCAACGCATCGATTAAAACTTTGTAGAATTTAATCTTAGCAATTAAAATCATATGTAAGTTTTTTCGAAAATTTTATGTTATAAAGTTGTATGCATGCTTCTTTATACATAACTTTTGATTACACGTCAAAAATTGTACCCTTTAAATTTAAGTTTATGCCATCTAATGATATGAAACACTTGAAGTTGTAATTTAGTTATGTGAGACCTTGATCTAGATTACAATAACAAGGTGAATTATTTTGTTGTGTGAGACCTCAACTTTATGATTTGCAGTTTCTAAGTTAGACAACTTAATTAAGTTAGTTAGTGAGACCTATGACTTAAGGCATAAGATGGGGATGAAACATGCTTACGTTTTGCATTAATTGTTTTGGCAAAATTGTAAATCCCATAACTTTTGGAATTGCAAACTTGTATTGGCAATTATCGTTCTTCAACGATTACCTATTCTATACTTTCACCACTAGCAGATCAACTGATGTGGTGGAACTATGATAATGAGGATCCAAATTTCAAGGAAAATACTATGGTTAATATGAATATTGACCAAAGGGTATTTTATTTTCTTGAATGTTTACTTATCGAAAGTACTAACTTTTGAACTTTTATTTCTGTAGAAATGGCTCAAGCTGAATCTACTGCACTAGCCTCGTCGTTCAAATCTATGTTTGATCGAGAGAAATTGACTGGTAGCGCGAATTTCAATGATTGGTATCGGCAACTCAGAATTGTCTTGAGGGTTGCCAAAAGACTCAATTATTTGACTACGCCTTGTCCTCCTAAACCTGCAGCTGATGCTACTGCTGAAGCACGAGCTGCATGGTAATCTGAGTATGACAAGTATAATGAGGTCGCCTGCATTATGCTCGGGAGTATGAATCCAAACTTGCAAAAACAGTATGAAAATTACTTCCCTAATCTCATGCTTGAAGAATTGCAAAGGTTGTTTGAAAAGCCTGTGACTGTAGAGCTGTATGATTTGATAGATGCTCTTCATAGTTGCAAGCAAGGAGAAGGGAAACCTGTAAGCGCCCACTGCCTGGAAATGATGAGTTACATGGACCAGTTGGGGCGTCTTAACTATGTCTACCCCAATGACATACAAATTGGCCTTATCAACAGATCCCTTAACAAGGAGTTTGATGGTTTCGTGCGCAATTATAATATGCATTGCACGGGGAAGACAGTCAGTGAGGTACATGCAATGCTCATTGATTACGAGAAAGGTTTGCCCAAGAAGGCCTCTACACCTGCGGTTTTGACCATCCAGAAGGGTAGAATTTCTAAGCCTAATAAGCCGCTAGCGAACAAGAAAGGGAAAGGTAAGGGTAAAGTTGATAAGGGAAAACAAGTTATGACTTATCAGCAAGAACCCAAAAAGTACCCTCCCAAGAAGCGTGAGAATCCGAAGAAGGATATGGCTTGTCATCACTGCACCGAGGTTGGACACTGGAAGAGGAATTATCCACTGTACCTTGATGAGTTGCGCAATAAGAGGTATAAAAATACTGGCACTGTGGCCAGTACTTCAGGTACTCTTTTGATGATAGAATTATTTGCTTTTCCTCATAAAAATAAATTCCTGGGTATATGATACTGGATGTGGTATTCACATTTGTAATACACTACAGGGACTTAGAGGAGCAAGGAAGCTTGCCTATGGACAGCAATACCTGCACGTGGGTAATGGAGCACATGTAGTCGTTGAAGCTATAGGCACGTTTAAATTAGTTTTACCTTCGGGTTTAGTACTGTCTTTAAACGATTGTCATTACGCACCTTCCATTGTCAGGGGTGTCGTTTCTGTTTCCTTGTTAAAAGATATTGGTTTCGTTCATACATTTACTGATTATGGAATTTCTGTTTCTTTAAATGGTGTTTTTTACTTTAATGTTATTCCAGTAAATGGTGTGTTTGAAATTGATTTGCATGATAATAGTATTGATAAAAATAATTCTGTCTTTAGCATCAATAATAAAAGAATCAAAGGTGATTTGGATTCTTCATTTCTTTGGCATTGTAGACTTGCTCATATAGGCAAGAAACGCATGCAACAGCTGCAACACGATGGGCTGTTACAAGATATCAATGATGAATCATTTGATAAGTGCGAATCTTGCATATCTGGGAAGATGACCAAGAAACCTTTTACAAATAGTTTAGAAAGGGCTTCTGATCTTCTTGGTGTGATACATACTGACGTATGTGGACCACTAAGACATGTGTCAAGAAAGGGTGCTAGCTACTTCTTAACCTTTACTGATGATTTCAGTCATTATGGTTATGTTTATTTACTTAAACATAAACATGAAGTCTTTGAAACATTTAAGGTTTTTAAGAGTGAAGTAGAACTGCAACTAGGAAAGAAGATTAAAGCTCTTCGATCCGATAGAGGTGGTGAATATTTAAGCCAAGAGTTTAAAGATTATATAGCTGAGTGTGGTATCGTCCAGCAACTCACATCTCCATATACTCCACAACAAAATGGTGTATCTGAGAGAAGGAATCGTACATTGCTAGATATGGTGCGATCGATGTTTAATCTTACTACTCTTCCCTTATCCTTTTGGGATTATGCTTTGGAAACTGCTGTTCGCATTTTGAATATGGTTCCAACTAAGAAGGTTGATAAGACTCCTTATGAAGTGTGGTTTGGGAAACCTCCCAACTTGTCTTACTTAAAGGTCTGGGGTTGTGAGGCGTTTGTTAAACGTGACTCTGCTGATAAGCTGCAACAAAGATCTGTTAAGTGTGTCTTCGTAGGATACCCAAAGGAAACTATGGGTTACTACTTTTACTTTCCACCTGAAAACAAAGTAATTGTTGCTAGGTATGGAGATTTTCTTGAAAAGGATCTCATATCTCATGAATTCAGTGGGAGAGTTTATGATCTGGAATATGATCAAGAAAATACAACACCTTCTGAGAACACTAGCCAACCTCAAGTAGAACCTGAAAGTCTGGGCGTTCCACCTGAGATTGAAGTGGTTCCCATTCGTAGATCTTCTAGAACTACGCGTGCACCTGAGCGTCTATGTCTCAACGTAGAAGCTGAGGAAAATATGTTAGGGGATCTTGGTGAACCTGCTAACTATAAAGTTGCCATGATGAGTCCTGAAAAGGAAAAATGGCGAGTTGCAATGAATGGGGAAATGCATTCCATGAAAGATAATGAAGTCTGGATAGAGGTTGACTTACCTCCAAATGCTAAGGTAGTTGGAAGTAAGTGGCTCTTTAAGATTAAGACTGACATGGATGGCAATGCACACACCTATAAAGCTCGTCTTGTAGCCCAAGGGTATACTCAAACCTATGGGGTAGACTACGAGGAGACATTTTCTCCTGTAGCAGACGTTAGAGCTATTAGGATTCTTATAGCCATAGTTGCGTACTATGACTATGAGATATGGCAAATGGATGTCAAAACCGCCTTCTTAAACGGTCGCCTAGATGAGGACATCTATATGGTGCAGCCTGAAGGGTTTGTGAATCCAAAGTATCCGAAGCATGTATGCAAACTTCAAAGATCCATATATGGGTTGAAGCAAGCATCAAGGCAATGGAACAAGAAGTTTGATGAAGAAATCAAGAAATTTGGTTTTACTCAAAATCTTGATGAGCCATGTGTGTATCACAAAGCTAGTGGGAGTAATGTTATTTTCCTTGTCTTATATGTCGATGACATATTGATCATGGGAAAAGACATTCCAAGTATGCAAGATGTAAAGTCTTATCTTGGAGAGTGCTTTTCTATGAAGGACTTAGGGGAAGCAGCATTTATTCTGGGAATCAAGATCTACCGAGATAGATCAAGGCGGTTAATTGGACTAAGCCAAAGTGCTTACATTGATAAAATATTGAAGAGATTCAGTATGCAAAATTCCAAGAAGGGATATTTGCCGATGCAAGTTGAACATGGCTTAAGTAATAAACTATGCGCGTCAACACCTGCTGAGGTGGAATACATGAAGAAAGTTCCTTATGCTTCGGCTGTAGGATCTATCATGTATGATGTGAGATGTACAAGGCCTGATGTGGCGTTTGCACAGAATATCACCAGTCGGTATCAACAGAACCCATGTGTGAAACACTGGCAAGCTGTTAAGAACATTCTTAAGTATCTAAGGGCTACTAAAGAAATGTTTCTAGTGTATGGAGGAAATCCAGATGCAGAACTTGATGTTACAGGTTTTTGCGATGCGTCATTCCAAACTGATAAAGATGATACGAAGTCTCAGACGAGTTATGTCTTTGTCATTAATGGAGGAGCAGTTGACTGGAAGAGCAAGAAGCAAACAACGGTTGCGATGTCTATTACAGAAGCTGAGTACATAGCTGCTTCAGAAGCTGCGATGGAAGCTGTATGGATTAGGAAATTCATTTCGGGACTCGGAGTAATGCCCTCAATCGAATTGCCTTTAAATGTGTATTGTGACAACTCTGCTGCAATAACATTTGCCAATGAGCCTGGAGTCATGAAGGGCACCAGACATTTTCCTCGTCGATATCACTATGTTCGAGAACAAGTCGACATAGGTGAAATCAATCTACTCAAAGTTCATACAGATGATAATCTAGCTGATCCCTTTACGAAGCCTTTGCCAAAGGAAAAACTTACTGACCATGCTGATGGGATAGGACTTCGTTTAGCTAGTAGTTTCATGCAGATCTGTGATTAGTATTTGGATAAAGGATGTTATGAACAAATATTACTTTAATGAAATAAAATAGTTGTTTATGTTTATTTTTCATTTTCTTAATATTATATCCTATATTTGCATGTTTAATCCATGAATAACTTATGTTATTCTAAATAGTCCGTTGTCGATCAATGATGTGGGAATGTCATTGAATTAAGACAAATTTGAGTTTTGGTAGAATATACTTTTAAAGTATATTGATGCGTGGGACATACCAGATTCACATGATATTCAATTAATTGAATATAGGACTCATCCCAACTTTACATGATGATACTTTATGGATCTCTGTCATTAAGTATATCATGAAGTGTTTATCCTCAGACTTGAGATACCAGATAACTGTTGTGAATGTAGTGCATTTGTGTAAGATAGTCTAACGCTATCCGTAACTGGTAGTTATAAGGGCTATTTTCGGAAGTGTTGCAAAATTCATGAGTTATGTTCGTAGTCAAGAGAATTTGTTCCTTTGAATTTGTTTCAAAGCATAATACTATATTTAGGCCCCTCGTAGGGTTGACAAGATGTTTTTATGGCCATACCCAAGATCTATCTGGAATACGTTTAGAAGATTTGGTAATCTTGTTCAATCGAATACAACGAGAAACAGAATATTAACTTATGAAATGACTTGATCCATATTCATAGTTAATGTAGTATTAGTAACAAAAGGATAAGTAAAAATGATGAATCATTAAATGGTTTTTCCAGGAGACCATACTCGATTCGATCTGGGGGCGTTGGCGTATGAAAGCTAGACTAACCAATGTCATTACTATATTTAGTAATATCCAAGTGGGAGCTGAAAGGTTTTATGGATATTTAAATAATAGTATGTCCGGACTCGAACTCGAGACTTCGGGATTGCACACATTACGTATGAGAATTGATGTAAATAATTATTATATATAAAACGTTATTATTATTAATTATTAGTCACGAAATAAAACATAACGGTAGTTAAATAATTAACGAGGTTTGGTTAACGGTCGTTAAATATTAACTACAAGGACTAGAGATGAAATTACAAAGTCGGGAAAGTTCTAGAAACCCTCTTGGGTTACTTTGGCCGATCGGTTAGGTATTCCAAACCTAATCCCACACAAACTTGGTCACCAAGTTAAGTTAACTATAAATACAATCCCTTGTATTCATTCATAACTTAATCTTGGATCACCAATAACCTAATTTCTCTTCTCCTCTCCTCCCTCTTTTGGTTGGCCAATCGTACACCCCCCTCCACAAAGGGATCGATTTTTCCAAGTGAAAGAAACAAGTGTTTGGTTTATTTGTGATTCAAGGAACTAGCTTCTCCACATCAAATCAATATTAGTACGTGTGTACAAGAACGAAGAACAAGCATACTTGAGCTTGTATTCCTTGGTGGTCGATTTTTTGGGTGGGACGATTTTGTGAAACCCTTTGTTAGGGTTTTGGGTTTTGTTATTTGATCACATCATCGTTTGATTCTTGAATTGCTAAAAGGTACGCACTTTCTTGTTCGGTTAATTATTTACATATATTATTCCTATTGTCTTCCGCTGCATGCTTTGATGATGTTATTTGTTTTATGTATAATTGTTATGAGTATAAATATCCAACATGTTACAGGGCTATAAGCACAAGACTCATGAGAGTGTTTATGTGCTGTGGTGCTCATTCAATGGGCTGAACCATAATATTTGTCAAGTGGGCACAAAACCAAAATTAATAACATGTGTCTATAATAGTGAGTTAAAAATTCAATTAAAGTTAGATGATACTGTTGAATTATATAACATGACTAATCATAAATATAAACAATAAACATCAAGTACACATGCGGAAGCGTATAGGAAAGATTAACAAATAATTAATTAACATAAACTAGAATATGCGTACCTTTCTTGATTCTAGCCGAACAAGAATCAAATCCACAAAAATAGCAATTGGATGAACCCTAATTAGGGTTTATAGGATTATGTGAATTACCCCTTACCGTTTTGTAATTCAATCCAAGAATACTAATAATAATGTGTTAGTACCACTTTCTTGTACACACGTACTATACCGAATTAAAGGAATGCTAGTTTTAATCAAACAAAACAATTTGGTTTGGAAAAGTTTATGTATCGACACCCTTGGTGTGATTGTCGACCGAACACAAGCAAAAACACACACAAACTATTTTAGGTTTCAGCTTATGAGTACAAGAGATAAATTACAAACACCCTTGGTTTTGTATTTATACCCAAACTAACTTGGTGAACAAGTTTGAGTTGTAGTTGGGTTGGGTTTGGTCTCCCTTGGCCGATCGGTTAGTAATCCCACAAGGGGATTCCGGAACCTTCCCAATATTTACAACTTAGTCCTTTTCCAATTACATTTAACGACCGTTAGTTCATTACAACTAATTACTTAACGTCCGTTATAACTATTTCGTTTAATTAATAAATAAATACAACATTTATATTTACTTATTAACTTTAATTCTCATACGTAAAGTGTGCAATCCCGTGGTCTCAAGTTCGATCCTAACACACGTCTATTAATTTATTGTCCATTAAACCAACAACTCCCACTTGGACATATCTTAATAGAGTGATCACATCGGTTAGCGTCTAGCAACACTTCGATGCCTCTAGTACAACTCGAGTAAGGCTCCTGGAAAACCTTTTAATGATTTCTCATTATTATTATCCTTTTGTTTCTAATACCATGTTAAATAAAGATATGGAATTAAGTCATTCTTTATTCAACCATTCTGTTTCTCGTTATAAGTGATTGAGCAAGATTACCAAATCCTCTGAACATATTCAGGGGAGATCTTTGGGCGTGGCCACGCAAACATCTTGTCAACCCTACGAGGGGCCCAACAGTATTAAACTCCAAATAAATTTGAAGGAACAAATTCTATCTTGACTACAAGAATAACCCACGAACTTTACAACACTACAGGAAACAACCCTTATGACTACCAGTACGTATAGCGTTAAGTTGTTCCACAGAAGTGCACTATATTCATGACACTTATCTGGTATCTCAAGTCTGAGGATCACTATTCATGATTTACTTAATAACAATATCCATAAAGTAAAATCATGTAGTTGGGATAAGTCCTATATTCAATTCATTGAATATCATCTGAAATTGGTATGCTTTCTCATCAATATACTTTCAAGTATATTCTACCATATCTCTCAGATTTGTCTTACTTTAATGATACTCCCATATCATCAATTGACAATGGACGATTTAGAATAAATAAATTTATTCACGTATTAAACATGCTAATATAGGATACAATATATTATAAAATCAAACATACCAAGTATTTGATTTATTATAACAATTGTTTAACATCCCTTATCCAAATACCAAATAGATCAATGCATGAAAATTCCAGTTGATGAATTATGCCTCAAGTAATGACGATCATACTTGTTGACAAGGCATAAATCAACCAACTTGATCTATCGTAATTTTGAGAATACTTATTTTAAGAATTCAAATAGTGAAGTTCTTGTATGTGTGCATTCACCAATCCACATAATAATTCATAAAGCGTGTGACATCCTCTATCACCAATTTTATGACAATTTAAACTTTCAAACATTTTAAATTTTAAAGTATTCTTATTCTTTTAATGTATAATGCAACTGCGCTTTTAGTAGCACAACTAGTTCACATGGCCATTAACAATGATGAAATCGTACCATGACTAGTATTGAGTGTCATCTCAATTAAACCAGCATCATTGTATACAAACAGCAATATGCTCATTAAAACTCCGTAAACTTTAATATCTATTGTGTAATGTTTGATGCTTTCCAAACTTTCAAGTTTGAAGCTGATGACAATTTGCACAACAATTGACATATTGTTCATCCATAGAATCTAGGAGCAATTCCAGGCTGAGGATGTAATTCCTTTTAGAATATTCATTACACAAGTTATCTAATAACTTTTACTTAGATATCAATGTTGTCAAATCACTTCTTATTCAAGAATGATACAACAGTTTTAATACACAACATGATGTACATGATGAATCTACAGGTCAAACTTAGATTTCTTTCATGTTCTATCTTTTCAAAAGATATTTATCCATTTCCCAAATGATATATCATATTTCATTAGAATCATTTATTTACTGCACATGTTTAATAATAAACATATATTCCAAGGTTGTATGTTTTAATTCTTAAATCTTACAAGTGAAGTTTCATTCCAATCTAAGACTTAACATTTTAGCTTACAAGGAATGTTACTTCCTATATGTTATACAACATATAAGATTTAAAACCTTAACATAATACTCCCACTAGCTTTCAGGAATACTTAAAATTTATCTTATTTCAATTATAAATCAAAACTAGGATTTAATAATTAAACATGAGAATAATTTCATAGATGCATGCATTTATCCATTCATGAATTATTGCACTTCGTACACTTCCAAAGATTATATGAATTCAAAAAACCTTTCGATTACTTACCGTCCTCGCTCAAGTAATTTCTCAAGAAAGAGTTTTGATACTCCATTTTCATATTTCATATTAATGAAAAAAAGTATGACAATTATCATATTTGTATATTTAATGGTCTAGGAAAGAATATTCAATCACAATTAATTGCTTAAGTATGATTAATAATCTTGTCATAAAACATGCATTAAATATGTGTACAATTTTGTCCATATGATTTCTACATAGAAATTCAAACCACTAGGGTTTTTCATTTCTTTGAAGAAACTCATTTCCATTCTCTAGTCTAACTATAAAGATAAACCAAATTTCCAAAATTGATTATCTTTATGGACATCATCTTTAACATTCATAGTATGAGTAATTTACCCAATTCAATATTTGGTAATCCATCATAATGATTATCAGGTTTACTATAATCCTTTAACTCATATTTCTCAGCATATAAGTCAAATATCTAAGATATCCTTGCAGATCTATGAATGAAAATTCCATCATCTTGAGGTTAACATTTCATATCTAGCCTCATCATGATATTTACTAATGTATTTAAGAAGATTATGTATCTCGTAATTTTATCTTTCAAGATAAAAAAACTCCCACTTGCCTTTTGTAATATATAGACTATCTATATATACTTAGCAATTAGAGCAAAACTACATTGTTCTCTTTTTGGGACATTACAAATATACATTGATGATTCCTGACTTTAGTTTGTTAATAACCTATTCATAAGTAGTTTAACAAATTCAAAATCTTCAATTTTAAAACTTAATGTGATTCATCACATTCCATAATGAAATGGTGTTTTATCAATCTTCTAGGTTGGAGTCATATTGAGTATATTCAATCCATACTCAATTTTCTAACCTTGTTACTTTTTAAGAAAGAAGTTATGGTTATCTTGAATCAAATAAATCAAATAGAATTTGATTCTCCTAACTGAACATACCATCAATTTGTGGTATTCATTAGAATTAATATTGTAAGACAATCTAACAATATATAAGATAAACATATTTCTTTTGGCTTACCTATTTACCAAGTCAACTTAATGGTATAATAGACTTTTCAAGCCAATTGCATGCTTTATAACACAAGTACTCTTTAATTAAGTCACTTCATATCCATGTCTCATCAAGAAAACATAAATCTGTTATAATCCCATTTAACGTTATAAGTCATTGATCAACTCAATGACTTCTTGTATATGTCTTAATTAAAAAACATAATAAGTTAACGTCTTACTTTATTATAAGTCTTAAAAGACTTTATGTTTATGTCTTTACAATGAATCATAAACATGTTTAACTAATGTAATTATGAACAAAACTCTTGGTTTCAATAGTAATTTCAAGTTAATTTATTTACTTCACAATAATGTAGGACTACATTATTTTTCATTATGTCATTCCAAAATACATAAATAAACAAATTGAAGTAGGATTAGATTACTTCATTTATTTTATGTCATTCTAATAATACATAAATATTTAATTTGAAGTAGTCTTATATATCATTTTGACACATGTTCTAAATACTTGTCTAATAATGCAAATATGCCCATGCAAGGTCTGACTTCACATGGAGATTTACTTTGTTGTTGCAATCTCGCCAAGTTCTGACATGACGTAAATTGCAACACCAAGTGTTTCTTGAATTAGATATGTACAAGTCATATTAGAACGTTAGTCTCTTACCATGCAGTCAATAGAATCCGTTAAATCATATACCAATATGTTGTACCTTGCACACAATATAGATTTCTCCCACTTGTGCATGGAACAACATCATGTAGCAGATAAACAACACGATATATGTTTGTTTATGTGACTAATATGATTGTGTCATTGATATTAGCATAACTAGTAGATGTAGAACCATTTCATTGTCTAACAAGGAAACGTACATGACTATCCTTAAAAACATAAGTGTCTACAAGTGGAAAATAATTATCTTCAGACATTCTAGAGATAATCTGGGTTACTACCAAGATAAAGCATGTAACTCCCACTGAATTAGAGATCATTACATCAATTCCTTATTCAGTAATAAGAACACAATACTCCCACTGGATTTGACAACATTGTAAGTGTATCATTAACCAGTAAAAGAAAATAGTGTTCTATTTACTTCCCTACACCTTTGAGAAAGTCCATACATAACAATTACTTATGTACTAAAAGAGTGTATTCTACTATGTAGATGATGAATTATTCATCAGTACTATTAACTTGAAAAATTGGGCATGCAATTTCTTTCTTAATATTTCTACTATTCGAACAATTGTAAGTAGTACTTTTAAATGGTCAAAACAAAACAACTAGATAAAATATGTTAGTTTGTCTTTTACCAATTATACAGTAATTAGTCTAGCTTCTAATTTAATAACTCAGAAAATATGCAATTTTCTTAACTATTAAAATTTGCTTACGAGTTATATATTTAGAATTTAGACAATTCTAATTTTCCTATCATAACTTTCTTCATTTATGAAAAGGAATAGGATTGAATCTCACTCTTTCTTATGAAAAGAGGACTAGGTTTATTCTTTTAGCAAAATTGACTCTACCAAAAAACCCTTACAGGTGTAGATCAATTTACCAATACAGGAATAACCTACGTTTACGGTTTAATGTTGCATTAATACATTTAAAGAATTTTCAAAATTCAATTTCAGTATTTTCGATAATTAAACTTTTCAAGAAAATAAAATACCCAAGGTAATATTCATATAACCATAGATTTTTCTCGAAAACTAGGATCCAAATTATCATAGGTTCATTACATCAGTTGATCTGCTAGTAACGAAAGCATATAATAAGGTAATCTGTCGAACAATAATTGGCAAATAATTTCCAATTTCTAGATCATTATGGGATTTATATTTTCCAATGCTATTGCAAATATAAACATGTTTCATCCTATCTTATGCCTTGAGTCCAGGTCTCACTTCCTACTCAATTTAAGTGTCTAACTTAAAGAACTGCAAATATGTCCATGTAAGGTCTGACTTTACATAGAGATTTACCTGTCCATCACAATCTCGCCAAGTAATGTCATGACGTAAATTGCAACTTCAAGTGTTCCTTTAAATTAGATGGCACATAACTTAATTTATAAAGGGTACTAGTTTTGATTTTATGTGGTCAAATCAAATATGTACAAAGATGTCATGCATTCATCTTATAGCATAAGTTTAATAAAAAAAAACTTTTTATTACCAATTCATAAAGATCAAATTATCAAAGTTTTGATTGAGGTATTGGGTTCACCAATCAAGGAATTTAGCGTTAATTATCGTCCATTTTACCGTACTTTTGCATAAGTGTAAACACTTAGTGTTTCGGGTAATTACCACCAAAGTGGCGCATGGAATTAAAATTAATTCGCCCTTAAGATGATTTTGTACGCATAGCCTACTTGGTAACTCCAATTTGACTCGCAAGCAAGCGGAGAGTTTGGTCAGCGCTGAAGCAATAACCTCCCTCTTTAGGGTCACAATTTAATGCGCTCCCCTCCTAGTACTTCCCACACAGTCCGTCAAATTGGGTGAGGCGTTCTCACTTTTTGTACCAAAATCATTAATCAATTAAACTATTGAAAACTTAACTCTTCAAAACAAATCAAATTTCACCATTGTTTAGTCCATGTTATTTTTCTATTCAAAATTACCCTTTGCTTAAAACTGTCACACATAATAAACAAACAAGTAAACAAATAAAAAATAAATAACTAAAAAACAATGCGCACATAACTAACAATTAATACGTGAAAACAAGTAGCCACATGCAACTTATTAGATAAAACCCTATTAATAATCAATGTCTAGGTTAATTAATGTATATCTTAATTAGGGCTTTCACTCTCTCAATTGAAAGTGAGTCACATACATCGACGAATCGATTGCGTAAACCCATAATTAATAATATACCAAATTGCACATAATTGATTCATTAATGTATATAATTGGAGTCTTCCCCAATTTAAGATTTATCATAAATATACATGTGTATAAAATATCTTAACAATTAAACAATATCCAAGCAACTATCCATGACAAACATGCATGTATCATCATGGATATATCATAACAATTATACAAATAGTCACAAGATCGCATATTAAAATTCCATGTCACATAACACTTTATTCATGAATATATCACGTAACAAATATATTAATTCTAGGTTTCGATATTGATAACATAACAATTATATAAACCCTAAAACAATTTTTAACAAAAAATCGACTAAAAAAATTTAGGGTTTCGACCCATAAAATTTTTTAATTTGATCCATAAAATTTTTTAAAACAAATAGGGCAAAAGCCCTAATCCTAAAATTAGGGTTTACATAATCATAACCAAAACCCTAGAATAATTATATCAAACAACATACAATATTCGTTTTTTACGTGTTTAGTAATTAATTACTCATTAAACCAAGCTCGTGATGCCACTGTTGGAATTATATAACATGACTAATCATAAATTGTTGGGATATGAAAGTGCTGAACAGTTAAAGTACTGAAGATTTACAAAGTACTGCAGAATGGCAAAGAACTGGAAAAAATCAAAGAGTCAAAGTACTGCTAAAGATAAAGTCAAAGTACTGCACAGAAGGTCAAAGTACTACAAGACTAAAGAACTGTTTTATCCGTTTATAGAAAGTCTTGTAATTTTAGAATAGTCTATATTAGATTACTTGTCGTACAAGGATACATATTGTAAACCGACTAGGGTTATCCTTGAGCCTATAAAAGGACCCCTAGATTGGCATTAGAAGTACGAGTTCATAAAGTCTTAGAGTTTACGATTACAAGTATTTAGAGTTTTAGATAAGTTGTATCTGCATAATAAGCAGATTTAGAGTTGTTAATAAAGTTATTCTTCTTAGCTTTGTTAAGTAAATTCCGCGTAGTTAATAAAGATTACTCAGTGTTTCATTGTTAATAACTTAGGATTTATCCAAGGTTATTAAACCTTAACAAGCTAGTAAGTTAGTTTGGTTAGAGTACATCGATCCAACAAGTGGTATCAGAGCTTGTGTGGAAACTCTGACTAAGAAGAAACCCTACTACAACTAAAGATGTCGACTGAAGCTGTTCCACCACCTTCAATCACCTCACTCAGGATTTCAATCATCAAGAAGGGCGAATATGACTTATGGTGTATGAAGATGAGGCAGTACATTGCCATTACAGACCATGCTTTATGGAATGTAATTGTCAATGGTAATGAAGTTGTTCCAGAACCAGTAGCGATTGTAGGACAACCTAAACCACCCAAAGCTGTCTTACCAGCAGCTACCATAAGGAATCAAGAGAAGGCTCTTAACATTCTCTTGTCTGCTATACCTGATGGACATCTACTGAAATTCCATGATGCTAAGGATGCAAAGCAGCTCTGGGCTGCTCTCAAGACTAGATTTGGAGGGAATGAAGCTTCTAAGAAGATGCACAGAAATCTTCTTAAGCAACAGTTTGAAACGTTCACAGTTGGTGAGAGAGAGAGTCTTGATGCTGCATATGATAGGTTTCAGAATCTTCTCAACATGTCGGAGCTTTACAAGGCAGAAGTATCAGTTGAAGATGCTAATATGATGTTTCTAAGGAGTTTGCCATCTACATGGCATGTTATTGCTACAATGATCAGAGGACAACCTGGATTAGATGTCATGGACTTTGATGATATATACAATCATCTAAAGGTTTATGAGCATGAGATGAATGGTCAAACAAGTACTAAGTCTTACAGTATTGCTTTTCTATCATCTGAAAAGAGAGGTAGTACTTTAACCAAAAGTACTGCTTCTCCTACTCAAAGTACTGTAACTCAAAGTACTGTCTCGTATGCTGCTCCCATCTATGCTCAGCAAGCACTACCACCTACTACTATGTACTCAGATGAAGTTGTGTGTTCCTTCTTTGCTCAACAGGCTTCTTTACCTGTCACCTATGAAGAAGATCTCTCACAGATTGAAGAGGATGCTTTGGAAGAAATTGATATCAGGTGGCAAGTAGCAATGATTACTGCAAGGATTAAGAAGTACATGAAGAAAACAGGAAAGAACATAGATTTCAAGCCAAAACAGGGAATCACTTTTGACAAATCAAAGATTGAACGCTTCAATTGTCAAAAGACTGGACACTTTGCAAGGGAGTGCAGATTTGCTAAGTATCAAGCAAATAGGATAACTGAAAAACCAAAGCTGGAACTCAAAGAAATTCCTATTACTGAAACCAAAGCTTTGGTTGCTCAAGAAAGTTTATCAGAGGTTGACTGGAGTGCTGAGTTTGATGATGAACCAATAACCTACTGTATGGTTGCTATGGAGGAAGAGGTTGAAGATTCTGTGGAAGAACTGGACTGGAGCTCTGCTTTTGATGAGGAACCTGAACATGCTGCTTTGGAACCCAGAGACTGTCTAGGAGGATTTGACTGGAGCTTGGAGAGTGAAGATGATTCTGTTCAACTTGGATTGGTGGCTACATCACCAAGTTCACCACCTATCTCTGAGGTATGCTCAAATTGTCATGACTTTTATCAAAAACTGTTAAATAGTTATGTGATTGAAAGAGATAATTGTGTTAGGGCTAGGTCTGAGGTAGCAGGTTATCAAATAACCTTAGAATCTATGGAAGCCAAAATATTAACACATGAAAATAATGAGATGGCTTGGGCTGAAAAATATGAACAACAGGATTATCAGTTAAAACTAAGTGAATGGAAACTAAACTGTAAAATTGCTGAAATTGAGAAACTCACTAAGGAGAGGGATGATTTGTTAGCTAAGTTTGATGCCTGGAATAAATCTGGCTTGTCCCATGTTGCTTATGTTGAAAAACAGAGAAGGGCTTACATTAGGACTGGCTTAGGATTTGGCATGTACTTTACTAACATGGAAGAGAACACATCTAGTGATCAGGATGACTTAGACTTAGCAGACATAACCACTAGTGATGATGAACTCATTAATTATGTAGACACATCTAGCAATGAGGATTCAGTTAGTGATTCACCTCCTGAGTTTAAGAAAGACACTGGTTATCATGCAGTCCCCCATCCTACTGGAATTCATCAACCCCCTAGACCTGATGTTTCTTGATTTGGTGTAGACAGCCTTGAGTTTAGAAAGAAGCTTATTGGTCAACCTAGGTCTGAAACCCCAAAAGAAACTGTTCACACCAATGTTCAAAGTCAAGCAGTACCTTCAGGAAAACCTTTTTAAAACAGTACTGCTAAACCTTTTTGGGATAACTTTGGTCAAAACAGATTTCATCATTCACCTAGAAGGCAGAATAGTTTTGGTCATAGACATAGGAGTAGACATTTTGGAAGTATGGGAGAAAAACTGTACTTTGTCTGTTACAGTCCTCATCACTTAATTAAAGATTGTGACCGACACTCAAAATACCTTAGCAAGTTTCCAAAGAATAGGTCTACCAACCAGAAACCTAGAGAGCACAAACCAGTCTGGAATAATTCAAATAGAGTAAATCATAGAAATTTCTCACCAGACCATAGGTACCCTTAACAGAGAAGATCTTTTTCTAAACCACAAGCAGTACCTTCACAAGGTACTGCTCAATTTAAACAAGGTACTGCTCATACTACTTGGAATAGGAACCCTAGGAGATCTCACTATTATCAACCTAGAAGGTACTATAATTCACATAAGGGATCTAGATCACAGGAACCAACTGTTCAAGCTGAATGGGTTAAGAGGGAAAGTACTACTGAGGGACAAACAATACTTTCAACAAAAAGTGAATCAGATGTTTTTGTGATACAAGAAAAAGTGAATGAATTAACAAAAGAGAGTTTTGTTAAAAATCCAGAAAGTTTTGAAAATCCACATGTGAAGAACCAAAAGATAATTCTGAATCATGTTTTAAAAGATAGTGGGAATTACATACTCAAAGAATTTGAGTTTGTAACTCCACAAGGGGAACACAAGTCAGTAATGGCTTGGGTTCCTAAAAGTAACTAACTCTCTATATTTTTGTGCAGGGCAACCCAGAAGAGGAGCTTAAAGATCATCTGATTATAGATAGTGGTTACTCTATAAGCATGACAGGAGACAAGGAGATTCTGTCTGATTTTAGATCTATTAGTGGAGGAAAAGTTGCATTTGGGAATGATCCCAATGGAGGAAGGATTACTGGTAAAGGAACAATCAAAGCAGGGAGAATCGATTTTGAGAATGTTAGATATGTGAAGGAGCTTAAGTTCAACTTATTGTCAGTCTCTCAAATCTATGATAAAAAGCATCCTGTGTTATTCACTGACACATAATGTCTTATTCTTTCTTCTGATAACTTGGTAGTACTTAGAGTACCAAGAACTAATGATGTGTATAGTCTGGACATGAAGAGTCTTCACTCCTATAGAAGAGCCACCTGTTTAGTGGCAAAAGCATCAACTGAAGAAGCACATCAGTGGCATAGAAGATTGGGCCATGTTAATTTCAAAAATATCAACAAACTGGTCAAAGGCAATTTAGTTAGAGGTTTACCTTCAAAGACCTACAAGAATGATCACTCCTGTTTGGCATGTAAGAAGGGTAAACAACATAAAGCTTCATGCAAGAAGCTTGAGGAAAGAACTATTAGAGAACCATTGGAGCTGTTACATATGGATCTATTTGGACCTGTCTCTGTGGCAAGTTTAAAAAAGAAGAAGTACTGCTTGGTTATTACAGATGATTGCAGTAGATTCAGTTGGGTATTTTTCTTGGGCTTTAAAGATGACACTTTTGATGCTATTCAGACTCTTATCATAGCACTTGAAAACCAATTGAGACTCAAGGTTAGAGGTATTAGATGTGATAATGGGACTGAATTCAAGAACAAGCTGATGGATGAATTTTGTGCTAACAAAGGAATCAAGAGGGAGTTCAGCATTGCAAGAACACCACAGCAGAATGGTGTTGCAGAGAGGAAGAATAGGACTTTGATTGAAGCAGCCAGAACTATGCTTGCAGATTCACAACTACCTATTCAATTCTGGGCTGAGGCTGTAAGTACTGCTTGCTATGTACTTAACAGAGTGTCAGTCACCAAACCACAAATGAAGACACCTTATGAGTTGCTGATGGGAAACAAACCCAACATTCGATTTTTGAAGCCTTTTGGATGCCCTCTCACTATTTTAAACACTATTGATAATTTGGGAAAGTTTGATGGCAAGTCAGACGAAGGATATTTATTGGGCTATTGTACCAACAGCAAGGGCTTTAGAGTATACAACTGTTAGGAATTGGAAAATTTCTTAGTGAAGAGTCGGTCACCCCAAATGGTATCTAGCATAAGTTAGCTCGTAGATTTGTCGTTAGTCACGTTATTTATTGTTTTATTAGTTAGTCAGTAGCGTAAAATAGTTTAGTGCAACACCGTGGAGGAAGGACGGGTTCTTGGGGAAGGTACCTACCTTCCCCATAAATATCAATGTGTTATGTGCTGGAGGATAGCCGGACACCTAGTCCCTATGTCACCCATTTCTGGGCAGGAAGGAGGTGCCACAACGTGA
>BPTQ01000005.1:68067271-68146177 GCA_019973895.1 Chrysanthemum seticuspe | reverse complement strand
TTGATGATGTTGTTGATGTTGGATAATGAACCGTTGATGAACCACTGCATGTTCCCCTAAAACAGATATTCACCGAAACCAAAGTTGTCATAACACATTCAAGCTGACATTGTTTACGGTTTTGTCTTGATTTTGTAAAATCCCGCGAAAGAACCTATTTCTCGGTTTAAATCATAGACTTGTAAAATCCCGTGACAATGGAAACATCCTGGTAATAGTAAAGTGCATTTCCGGATCTATCTTACGGTTTATTCTTGGTTTTGTAAAATCCCGCGAAAGAATCTATTTCTCGGTTTAAACCATAGGAATTGTAAAATCCCATAATGATAGGAACCATCCTGGAGAAAGGAAAGTGTAATTCTAGATCTTATCTGATGCTGGTGCTACGGTTTCTGCTTCGAAGAAGGGATAAAATGGTGTACTTCATGAATTGGATGTGTGTTTGGATATTCGTCATGGCGGTTTGGTTACTTCAAAGTTTTACGGGGTTATGCTCATTAAACCATGGTCGGGATGAAACCATTATTAGAGTTCACTTAAAATGTCAAAGGAGGCTAGATTTGAGCTTTTAACCAAGAAGATGTGACAACGGAGTTAATTCACTATTATTTATTTGAGGTTGAAGTGAAATATCACGGGCAAGTGTACTTAGCATCTGAAGGTATCGGGGATGGTTGGATGAAGATTCTTCATGATCCTTGTTCGAACTTATTATCAAAAACGAAGACTTGGAAATCTAGTTATTGTTGGGTGTCTTTTACCTTTTCTTTTACCACTTGGGGGAATTGGGCTCTTACCACTACAAAATAACTATCACTTTAAGGAGTTACGTTGTAGTGCTCAGTGTCACATTCAATTGTGGATTTTCAAGAGGTAAAATACATCTTATACTCGATGGTTGGTTGGTTGAAGAGTATAGAGTACTTAGAGATTCAAATGGGCATGAATTCTCGACACCGCTCTTTGTTACATATGTGCAAGTTTAAGTCACGAGTTCGGGTTAGTTTACTTCAGGGTCAAATTCATCATATTGGGTTTTCTCCATCAGCTGTCACTACAAAGAGCCTACTGAATGATAATGGGGTTGATTACATGTTTTGCTATGAGAGCTGAAAAGAGAGAGATTATGACGTTTGAACACAACAGTTCAAGCCTCGTACTCTAAAGAAAAGAAAATTGTACGTCTCAGTGCGCTTTATCTTCAAAAGAAGAGAAATCTTCTTATGACGTATGAACACAACAGTTCATGCCTCGTACTCTAAAGAAAAGAAAAGTGTACACTTCAGTGCACTTTATCTTCTGAAGAAGAGAAATCTTCTTATTATGACCATTCTCATCAACATGCTTCATACTTTTTCCATGCACTTCAGTCATCAAGTGAACCGGGCTACCACTGATTGTTTTCTCATTCCACTTGCTAGATTATAATGAAGATGGTGACATCATGTGCTTATTTTGCGGGAGAGAAGTGTGAATAGAACATTCGGATGGATTTCACTTATTTAGTCAAGAATGGCATCTCCGTATTCAATTCTTGAGGGGGAGAAGAAGTGTGAATTTTTTGCATTGTTGATTGATATTTGAGAATATAAATGGTCATACGGCTCTAAACTCATGTAAGAACCGAGCTTCTTCTTATCGGGTCATCTTCACATGGAGTTTTTCTCTTCTAAGAGCCGTTGGTTGACATCTTCACTCGGATTGATGAGTTTATCGACAAAGTGCTTCCGGTTAATGCTTCACGTATACATCAACATGATTATTCCGAACAATCTATCTGTTCTTGTTTGATGTGATTGGTAGTTTGGTGTTACTATCTTGTGTGTTCATTGCGGCCTGATTGCTGATTTCCTTGATGAACATCTTTCTGTTCTTGTTTGATTGGGAGGGATTTTAGTTAAGGGTATTTTCAAGATGTAAGTTAATTGGGATGCTTTTTGGTGGGATGCTTTTTGGTGTGAGTTGAAGATGTTAACTATCTATTCCCCAACTGCACAATCTTGAAGAAGGTCGAGTCTACAGTCTGTTCTACATTTTCTGCTACATGTTAGAAGACTAAAGACGAGTTTCATTTAACGATCTAAAGACTTCTTCTTAATCTGGGCATCTATCAAACAGATTGTCGGTTTAGGGGAGAGCACTAATTGGGAGAGAGGTATAAGTCAGATTCAATCCCCAATTAGACTTGCTCATATTTTTTAGCAGTGACTCCTCGAGACGTTGTTATTGACTATTTCTCGTATTGGACATTTGACACAAGTTGATTACTTCGGAGTTAATCATTTATCACTTATTTGAGATTGAAGTTGAATTTCACAAAAGCGTGTTCTTATTTGATAACTTGCTCGTGCTTAAGAATTTGAGTTGAAGACTTGGTTTATCTAGTAACCAGCAGTCGAGGTGGATGGTTGAAGACCTGGTTAACTATCACTATTAGGAGTTACTTTGTTTTACTTAGTGTCACACGCATATGACGGTGTGGATAATCGCAAGCGGTGTTAATGTCTCATACTTTGTTTGGGTAGTGAGTACTTAGAGATTTGCTTGAAGCATAAATTCTCTACACCGTTCTTCCATCATTAGGTGCAAGCTTAAGATACAAATATGGGGAAGTTGACTTCAGTTTCAAGTAGGGTATATCGGTTTTTCTTCATCAGTGGTCACTTCAAATTGTCTACATAAGGGTTGATAAAAATAGTCAGAGTGAGTCTTCAGCAAGTTGATTCTCACAAGAGTTCAAGTGTTCTTCTCATAAAGATTTCAAGTATTTGGGCTTATTATTTGTTGCTGATTCTGAAGTAATAAAACCAGAAAGGGGCAAGGAGACACACATCTAAACACAAAGCGAGTAAACTTGATGTACTTAATTCTTCTAAGTGATTGAAGATATCCCGGGAAGACAAATGTTATTACCACAGAGAAACTCAAGGTTTGACTCATGGCGAGTAAACTTGATGAACTTAATTCTTCTAAGTGATTGAAGATATCCCGGGAAAACAAATGTCATGACCGCATAGAAACTCAAGGTTTTACTCATCAAGGCTTTTTGTGTTATTAGTCCAACGACGTGGGGGAAGTGATGTAATAGAAAGTTTCTGAAGATAAAAGAGGTACACAAGTGTGTGATTCATTGGGGAGAGAGATTGTGTACATTGGGGATGCTTAGCTGTTTCACTTGAGTGCTTAAACAGTGATTCAGAGATATAATCACTTATCCCGGAGTTGACATCCGCAGAGATTGTCATCCGCAGAGATAATCAGTGACTTGGCCTGCTTCTTCAATGTTATCAGTTATTAATTCCTTGTGTATTGGTATACTTCGGATACTTGAGCTTCATACACGATCGTCAGGGAAGAAAAATGTGAACACGGGGAGATGTTTTCATTCCCCTCATGATGTGTATTCGGGAGAGCTCTTGGGTATTGGTGTACTTCGGGTTCTTGAACTTCATACACGATCATCAGGGAAGAAAAATGTGAGCATAGGGAGGTGTTTTCATTCCCCTCATGATGTGTATTTGGGAGAGTTCATGAGCATTATACAAAGAGACTGACTACATCAATTCAACTACTTGGGGGAAGTGTTCTCTTGACACCTTTTGGAATGGATCGCTTCAGACTTCAGTGGTTATGAAATTTGAGAAGATTATTTATGAGTGGGATGATACGTTGCTGTTCTATTGGATGATATAACCCCGAACGAAGAATCTCGATTTTCGTTCTTAAAAGGAGCAGCGGGATTTATGATAATGGTGTGCTTCTCTGTGCACCTAGCTAAGGCAAGCTTGAAATAGAGCTTCGAATCTGCTCATCACATGGATTTTCGGTTTGGGGGGAAGCTGCCAAAGTCTCACTTTCAAGTGGCTCAATTTCTTTCTTCAATGCAAGAGCCTCGGAAGCTTTGGTGGTGAAAGTTTTAGGGATGATGACTTCTTTCTTATACAACGGGGCTGCTCGATATCCTTATCTCGGTACTCGTATCATCATCTTCTTAAACTATATCATCTATTCTATCTTTGTATATATTTTTCCGAAAAACAAAATACAAAAATATAAAACCAACAAAAGAACATAGAAAAATATAAAATCTTCAAAAAGCCATAAAAATCAGAAAATTTGAAAAATACCAAAAATATGTTTTCAAAGACATGTCTTCTGGTATCGATAACATCTACGGTCTTAGAAATGTCATTCAATAATGGCACGGGACCATAGATGAAGTTCGAACAGGAGGTGTAAATATTTCTTTCTAAAACATGTCTCAAAATATGGCTTACAGTTATTTCAGACTGTAACCCGTGCTTCAAATGATGGCTTGCAGTTATTTCAGACTGTAACCCGTGCTAAAACTATGGCTTGCTATTATTTCTGATAGCAACCCGTTCTTCATGAAAGGAAAGTGTTGCGCTAAACCAATTTTTCAAATATTTCGGGCACTTATCCTAAAACAAAACAAGGAAAGCATGTCGTCATGAAGACTGCTGTTCCTACACAAATGTTTTTCCGTCTAAAATTCTTCAGAAAAATATTTGTTGTGTTTTCAAAAATTGGTGGAAAATGAGTTGCTTAAAATCAATCAGATTCAGAGTTTTTATAAAATTTGGAAACTCAATCAATGACTTCAACACTTTTAAAATCTTTTATAAATTAAGTCATTGATTGAGGGGGATAATGTTTTCAAATCTATATCATCTAACGGGCTTTCTTAATTATCCTACGTGCTTAATTAAAAATGATAATTGCCTATGTTGAAGGACTAGGTTTCTAGGATATGATTGTTAGGTTTAGATGATTAGAGTTTGATGAACACATTATTCCCATACCTTATATGAACTGATTGATATGTTGAATTGACTTTTATTAGTCGATTACTGTTTGGGTGTTGTCGACCACCATATATCTGTATGTGTGTTCACTAACGTATGCAGGTATATTGGTTATAAGAATGTTCCCGATCCGAATCCCACAGATGAATATGATTGGATGCCGAAAGGAAAGGGTAACGATTTCTTGAGTCGACAAATGAAGAAACGGAGCTTAATTTGACTTCAATGGAGATTTGGCATAAATGCAACGTAAGAGGTCACACTGCATCAGCAGATGGTTTTCTTCTAAGTGATTGAAGAAACAGAGCTTAATTTGACCTCAGTTGGCATTCAAAATGCAACATAAGAAGAAGTCTCACTGCATATGCAGACGGTTTTTCTTCCAAACCCTACAGCAACAACAACGGAAGCTTCTCAACCACTAATGTATCTTTGTGCAGGATAATTGTGATGATACCATTTTTCTAAAACTTTGCAATGTAGTGTTTTTAAAAATGGAAAAATATTGTTTTGAAAATATATTGGACTAAATTTTGTAAATCACCGGACTTCATTTTTTCAAAATTTAAGTCACTCAATTATCGACTTCGGTCATCAATTGAGAGGGAGAGTGATTTAATTTAAAATATTTTCAAACAATATATCTTCAAAAGAGTCCGTTTGTACGAAATTAAAGTGGTGATCTAAAGATTTAATGTTATGTCATGGTATGATTTTCTTTAGAATCAAGATCTTTCAAAATGAAATTTTTTCTGTTCTTGTTTGATTGTGAAATTGTTTTATTTTACCTAAAAGATCTCTTAAAACAATCATACTTGACACTAACAATCTTTAATGTCTTAAAATGGTCCTTATCTGTCATTTTTCAAAATTAAATCAAGCCACGTCTTTCCCCAAAATCTTTTAAATGATTTAAATCAATTGGGATCACAAATCTCAAAAGGTTTGAAATTTTGATCGGGGTAGAGATCGTGAGTTAAATCTCTTATCTGTTTAAATGGAATTGGTTTTAGTCCTTTAAAGGCACTCCTGCCTCCATGTGCCAAACGATTTCATACACAATGCACATGTTGAGGAGGAGGATTTATCCAAAAACATGATGAGTATTTAAACCATGCCACATTTTCTCCCATGTTTTCTAAACCTAATTAAATCACTTGGGGTCCAAAATCTCAAAGGGTTTGATATTTTTGATTGGAGGAGAATTTGTGATTTAATAATGAAATTTGATAAAAAGGTGATCGTTTTTGATTTTTGATTTAATTGTGCAGGCTTCTCTCTCATATGTGCTAAACGCTTTCGAATCTCGAAGCACATATTGAGGGGGAGCAAACAAACTATCGAGGTACGAAAGCTTTTTAAAGTGATTTATAAAGTACCTTGATTGAGTTTTTAAATGGTTTCTTAATGGCTTGTGTGTTCGTGGATGTGCTTCAAAAGAACTCTTGCCTCTATGTGTTAAAATGATTTCTCTTATCCTATGCACATATTGAGGGGGAGAATTTACCAAAGAAAATCAAATGGCTTTTTCTATGAAAATTGTGATCAAAGAAAATATTTCAAAGTCCTCTTGCCTCCATGTGCTAAACAATTTCTAAATCACATGCACATGTTGAGGAGGAGGTTTTCTAAATGATCAAAACTATTAAGGTACAAATGCTTTGATCTCGTATCACAAGTACCTTGATTGTTTTTCCAAATGATTTTTCAATTGGTTTCGAGAAGGAAAGAACTGTACCAAAAGACCGACCATTTTACT
Organism: Chrysanthemum seticuspe; assembly: GCA_019973895.1. Classification (NCBI taxonomy): domain Eukaryota; kingdom Viridiplantae; phylum Streptophyta; class Magnoliopsida; order Asterales; family Asteraceae; genus Chrysanthemum; species Chrysanthemum seticuspe. The sequence goes on along the minus strand of BPTQ01000005.1, from coordinate 68,139,592 downwards.
TTATGCATGGAGTTATAAGGATGGTTAGGTTAGGTATTTGTTCCCACGATCCCGCCAGAGCCGGAGGGATCTACCCAGGGACAATCCACTAGATAGTGTAGAGTCCTTAGGTATATTGAAAAAATGAGAAAAATGAGATACGGGAAGAGTGCGGACTGAGACAGAGCTAGTACTGGAATAAACCCAACAAGGTTCTAGTTATGAAGTCTCGGTAAGCACTGAAGGGGTTGAAGAATGAAAAAGAAATGAATATGAAAAGGGTGAAAAGAAATAGCCCTCCAATAATTCAACCTTAGGGCAGTAATCGGGTTCAATACATATGCTACTAGTGTTTACTAAGGTAACACTGGTATTGAAGACAAGACATCATGGACCCAGTGATGCACTGCACTAAACTTCCCAAGCTACTCAAGTTCCTCTTAAAAGGGCTTGTTTCATTCTCACGGGGAACCGACATAATCTATCGACTTTCTCTTAGAGATTGTTGATATTGAAGAAGGAGACCCTCTCCCTAGTCTCCGGCACAGGAACCAAATATGCACAATTGAGTCTAGAGCCAAGAGATCATCCACAATATCTCGTTAGGACACTATATTAACAAAGACTTGTTGTTTCACACAATGTGGAAAGTAAGATTATATATTAAGAGTCCTACGCATTATCCTTGTGGTATTGCCAGAACATCCGAGTGATATGAAAATATTCACGATGAAGATGGAAAGCCTTCTAGAGCCAACATCAAACAAGCTCTTGGTAGGTGGCATGTGAGATCTTTTCTAAAGATCAAACTTGTGACAACTGGATAGAAACGATGAGGCGATTCACTCGTGAATCAACCTTGGTCCAGGAATGGTATTGACGAATACTTTTGGAAAAACCGTTTGATGTGCAAACCTTGTTTTCTCTAGCACATCGAATGTGTATTCGTTTTCAAATTCAAAAAGTATCTCTGATTGCAAAATACTTTTGGAAAAACCGTTTGATGTGCGAATCTCTTCTTCTAGCACATCGAATGTGTACTCTTTTCAAACACAAAAAGTATTTATGATTGAAAATTGATCTTTCTCATAAAACCTTCGTCGTATTGCAAAACTCTTTCTTCTAAGCAATACGCGATTGTTTTCAAATCAATTTTTCATCAATCAGTGAATCTCAATTCGCTGGTTCACTCACTCTGTGTTGTCTTCTTTGAGACGTTCCGGTTTGAGAACAGCAAGAACAGCTGCGAAACCCTGTCAAGGAGATTATTAGGAATCCTACCTGATCACAGGCAATACTTGTAATGATCAACGGGGAACCGTGGGCCGTGTACCTCAATTCAACGAAAGTTATCAAAGACACTTTCGTGCGCTTTATTGCTAACTATTGTTTGCAGGTACATTTGGACGGTTGCAGCTGATCAGAATTGAGGAGTCAATCCAAAGCCGCATGCTCACAGCATCCACACTTAATTTGAAGAAATCATGACTGGTGCATATCTACATAACCTGGCTCTGATATTTCATACTATGCTTCTGCTTCGCTGTTGCAAATATCATGAACCAGTAAGGCTTCCGCTACTCTGATGGAAAGATGTCATGATTCAAAAGTGTGAGCATGTCGGTCCGAAAGTCACAACTTCACATGATGGCAACTAGGGGTGTCATTCGGGTCGGGTCGGTCGGGTTCGGGTCAGTCGGGTCGGGTCGAAGTCGGGTCAAGCCAAAAAATAATATACCCGAACCCGACCCTATTTGAACTCGGGTTGGTCAGGTTCGGGTCAAATCGGGTCGGGTTAAGTCGGGTTCGGGTCAAGTCCATTTATATAATTCTAGAATTTAATTTCTTAAATTTAGTAACCAAACGTTATGAATATAATGTCTATTGGTTTTTAAAAGGTTATTATATTCATACCAGTAGAGCAATGCACTAATACATGCATTTTATAGTTGGATTTACACATTTTCTTTTTGTAATGCATTTTGTTTTCAATCCGAGGTCAATTATATATAATGAAAATGAATATAAAACCAAATATATGAAGCAATATGTTCATGCACTAATTTGGGCCTTTTAATTAAATAAAGATTGGGAAAAGTTAAAAAAATAATAATAATAAAAAATTAAGTCGGGTTAGTCGGGTCGACCCGAACCCGAATTTTCAAATATTTTGAACCCGATACCCGACCCTAGTTCGTACTCGGGTTAATCGGGTTGACCTGATTGACCCGAATTGGATTTTGGACCCGAGTAACCCGACCCGAATATCCTTCGTCGGGTTCGGGTCCGGGTCGGGTCGGGAAATATGACACCCCTAATGGCAACACAATAAAGGGTGATCCAGAGATTTACTGTGGCTGATGATCTCAATGAAAGCTCGAAGATCATCAAAGATGTGGATCAGTTAAAGGCCTCCACTAAAAGTACAAATCAGTACGGACTTTGAAGAATCACTGCTATTGCACAAAGATTGTTGAAATGAAGAATTGAAGTCTACGAGCTCAAGAACAAAGACAAGAATAGAATGCTAGGATTCGAAATGTAAAACATGGGGTGACCTCCCTTAGGGGGAGATTGTTAGGAATTAGAAAATTCCTTAGTGAAGAGTCGGTCACCACAACTATTATCTAGCATATGTTAGCTCGTAGACTTGTCGTTAGTTACGTTATTTAGTAGTTTACTTATTAGTTTGTAGCGTAGTATAGTGTAGTGTAACACCGTGGAGGAAGGACGGGTCTTTACCCACTGTATGCCTGATCCACAAGCCGATAGGAGGTCGTGTATTTTGTAACTATAAATACCCCTTCCATCCATGGAAGGGGTGGTGCTTTCAATCTAATATTCTACAATTTGTGAAGTAACTCTCTACCAAGAAAACACCCAACTCTCTAACTTTCTCTCTCTAATGGCTAACATGTATTTTGATCATCCAAGACCACCCGAATCATCAACACAATAAAATAACGATCCTACATCCTGTCCCTCTGGGTTTGTTAGGATTAAGCCTGCTCCGGACCCTTCCATGCATGAAGATCCGTCCGTGAATAGTTTCCACGGCTCCGAGTATTGTTGCTTGTCTTTTCCCTTGTCAGGAGTTTCTTCCTCTGGAATCTCAGCAATGAAGTCCGCTAGCACTTGCCCTTTTATGGCTGTCCGGGGTCGAAAGGTGATGTCATGTTCGTCCAGCTCTATTGCCCATCCGGCCATTCTTCCACTCTTTTCTGTCTTGGTCAAGACTTGCTTCAGTGGTTGGTCCGTAATGACCGCCACTGGATGTGCTTGGAAGTATCGCCGTAACCTGCGGGATGCATATACCAGCGCCAGGACAAGCTTCTCAATTGGAGTGTAATTTATCTCCGGACCCTTTAGGGCGTGGCTAACGAAGTACACTGGCTGTTGCCGCGACTCCCTTTGTGCTAATAAGACTGCACTCACAGCTTCTTGGGACGCGGCCAAGTACATGATCAACTCCTCTTTTGGTTGCGGAGCGATGACCATTGGCAGATTGGCAATGTGCTGTTTTATTTCCTTGAATGCTTGCTCCGCCTCCGTTGTCCAGTAAAAGTCACTTTTTTTAATGCATTTCTTCAATGTCTTGAAGAATGGGAGGGACCTTTCCGCTGACTTGGACATTAAGCGACTAAGACTGGCTAATTTCCCATTCAAGGACTGCACTTCCTTTTTGGTTGTTGGGGATTTGAGGGTGGCTACGGCCGTAGATTTATCTGGGCAAGCCCTAATGCCCTCCTTGCTTACCACATGACCCAGGAACATCCCTTGCTCCGCTCCAAAGGTGCATTTTTTAGGGTTAAGCTTCATATTGATATTCCTCAGGGTCGTGAAGGTTCCCTTCATATCTCTGAGTACTTATTCTTCTGAGTGGCTTTTGATAACTAGATCATCCACATATACTTCCAAGTTTCTTCCAATTTGTTTCTCAAACGCTCTGTCCACGAGCCTTTGATATGTGGAGCCAGCATTCTTCAGACCGAAAGGCATTTTGGTGTAGCAGAATATGCCTTGGTTTGTGTGGAATGCCGTTTTCTCCTCATCCCCGGCTGCCATTTGTATCTGGTGATACCCTTTATATGCATCAAGGAAGCATTTAAATGGGTATCCGCAGAGGGATTCGACTTTCCAGTCGATCTCCAGCAATGGGTAGCAATCTTTCGGGCAGGCTTTGTTCAGATCTTTGAAGTCCACACACATTCTCCAGCTTCCGTCGCCCTTTTTGACGAGGACCGGGTTGGACAACCAGTCGTGATAGTGTACTTCCTTCATGATTCCTGCTGCAACTAGCTTGGTAACATCTTCGTTGATGGCTTTATTTCTTTCTGGAGCCTGCCCTCTCTTCTTTTGTCGTACGGGGTCATAAACCTCCCTGACATTCAGCCTGTGTTCAGCGATTTTCCGCGGAACCCCGGTCATGTCAGAAGGTTCCCAAGCAAAGATATCCAAGTTATTCCTAAGCAGGTCGCAGAGGTTCTTCTTCCCTTTCTCGCTTAACCCCCCCCCCCAATGTTGACCTTTTGGTCGGGGAATCTGGGGTTGATCGCTACCGTGACTCCTTCCTTCAGTTCTGCCTTTGTGGTTGTATGGTAGGGTTCTGGTTCCGCAACCATTCTGCATTCTACCGGGACTACCTTGTTATTGTGCAAAGTCACGACTCCGTCACAGGTAGGAAATTTCAGCATCCCATGCGCCGTAGATGGCACTATCCTCAACAGCCTAATCCCCGGATGTCCGATTATCCCGTTGTAGGGAGACGGAGATCGTACCACCATGAAGTTCATCCAAGCACTAGCTGACTTCTCTTCGTCTCCCAATGTCACTTCCAAGAGGATCTGCCCTAACGGCCACGAGAGCTCTCCACTGAAGCCCAATAGTAGTGATGAAGCGGGAATTAGCCTTTTGCGGATGTCTGGGCTTAGCTTGTTGAAGCAATGTTCGTATAGAACTTCTGAAGCGCTTTCGTTATCCACGTACATCCTGTGGATTGTGCACCCTTGTACATCTGCCTTGATCACTAGCGGGTGATCATCCCAGTCATCTCCGGATATGGGGGGAAAAGATATTTCCATGTTCAAGACCGCGTCTGGACCCAGCTTGGGTTTGACCGACCATTGCCAAGTGTGAACCATGTATATGGCGTGAGCTTTCTCCTTGGCCGCGGTATCCTTCTTTCCGCCCTTGGGACCACCATTCTTTTGTGCTCCATTCTTGATTTCTTTGACCAGATGTGCGAGCTGCCCAGACCTGACTGCCTCTTCTATCTGTTTTTTCAACTGATAGCATTCATCCGTGTTGTGCCCCTTCTCTCTGTGGAAGTCACAGTACTTGTCTTTATTCCTAGACTCGACCGGGCTGGACATTGGTGGAGGGGCTGTGAATTTGACCGTATCCATGGCCAGGATTTCCTTCGGCGTCTTTGTGAGGGGGGTGAACCTGTCCCCTCTCTTCCTCTCCGGCCTTAAGCGGGTCTTGAACTCCCCCTTTCTTTCAAAGATCTGGATATTTTTCTATCCTCCGTCCTAGCTCTTCCACTAGGAGTGCCTCTTTTTTGACTAGTTGGCTGCGGCCAACTCACCCCTGAGGAATGCTTTCACTACCTTCCACATTTCATCATGCGTCTGGGGAATGTTGTCATTGAGCCTTCTGATCAGTTCCAGGTTCGTTATCCCGTGCATGAAGCCGGACACTCTCATACGTTCTGGGGCTCCTTTCACATGCATGCTCTCTGTCTTGAAGCGCTCCACAAATGCCTCCGTGGATTCCCCTTCCCGCTGTTTTATGTGGTGTAACTCAACAGGGTCTTTCGTATACTTCTTCTGCTGGAGGAAGTACGAGAGAAAACTTGATCTCAAGTCTTCGAAGCTGTCGATGCTCTCCGGACGCAGCTCATCAAACCAGACGCGGGCGTGCCCTATTAGCGTGGAGTTGAACATGTGGCACCGTGTGGGCATGGCCCATCTTTCCACTTTGGCTGCAGTCTGAAAGATCTTCAGATGGTCTTCCGGATCTCCCGTCCCGTCGTACATTCTGATGTGGGCTGGCATTGTTTTTCTTTTTGGGAACTCAAAATTCCGTATACGGCGGGTGAAGGGATCTGTGTCAGCCACGTCATACGGGGAGTAGAGTTCATCGGATTCTCTTCCTCCTTTGGTGGACTTCCAATGTCCTCTCGTGCTTTCCTTGCTTTCCAGAGGGGACATTTCCCTAGTTCTGCTGCGACATGAGTGATATGTTTCTCCTCTGCCAGACTTCGAGTGAGAAGCACTACCGCGGGATGCACTCTGGCTTCGTTGGTGTCTATCGACCGAATCCTTTTCAGTCGCGTCCCATTTTCTTTGCTTCTCTGCTTCTCTTCTACGTTGCCTGCGGGAAGTTACCTTTGACTGGAGTCTGGAGAACACAGTCGGTTTTTGGTTACCAAGTCTCGTGGCCGCGTGCGGGTGTTCCTTTTCCAGTCTTGAGAACACATCCGGTCACGGACTTTTGGTTTCCAACTGGCTCTTTTCTCTAGAACACCCATCGTCTCGACTGCTGAGTCTCGAGAAGACACTCCGTGACTTTGAATATTCCGAGGGGTCTGACCTGGCACTAGGACTGGTCTCGCGCCTTCTTTTATGTGCCAATTTTCTTTCAGATTCTGAGCGGGTATTCCGGGCGTGTTCTCGAGATCTCTCATTTCTAGTCTCATCATCGAAATCTAGACGGGTTTTGACCCGGTCCAGTTTTTCCTGATGGACCTTTTCTGCCATGAAGGGCAAGATCTGATGGTCGTGCCTTTCGCGGAACTCCCTTATTGACACGTCTGTCGCGACGTTAGGGCGGTATTGTTCTGGTCTTGCACTTTTTCCTTCCCACCCGTGTTTCTGACCATGAACGGTTTAGGAGACGGGGAAGGATTTTCCGCCAAGTTGCTCATTAGAGTTTTTTTTTGGAAACACAGTTACGTTACTGGTCCCACGGATGGCGCCAACTTGTTAATACAATTCTGGGCACTCCCCTGATGAAGATTAGTGTAAGCTAACTCCTTAGGAAATAGATCTTGTATTAAGTGAGATTCTTGATTGTAAGCTGCTAAGAAAACCAACACCGTTAGTATCACCGCGGAACGGGGTTCCGCGGTCAACCTCCGGCGTGAGAGTAAGTGGTAGTTTTTAGAGAGATAAAGTCAGTTCTAGAGAGAGAGTGTGAAAATGTTACCGTTTGAATAGTGGCAAGGCCTCTATTTATATGGTTGACCTTTTCGTCGTGTTCCCAAGGTCACGGGCCATGAGAGCGACAGTTTGTGGGTGAGGAGTGACGTAGGTCAACTCCAGAACTTGTCTTGTTGCTGTGACAACGATGTTTTTGGGCGGGAGTTGTCCCACTTTCCCTTTTTGGGGACTGCAGGCTGTGGTATGCCAAGCCTGAGCGAGATTCCCTACCTTTAATGTTGGGCGCGGTTGCGTTCTTCCTCGGACGTGTCTACTATCTGCGGAATGGTTTAGTGACCATTGTCGGGGTACGTATCTAGTCCGCGACCGACCCATATGAGTGCCGGGGATATTACATAGTCCTGGTTAGTCCGCGTCTGACCCGTATAAGTGCGGGGAGGGTCATAGGCGATCAATACTATTTGTGAAGAATCTACAAGAGAAAATGCCACGACTGATTCTTCACAAGGACCTCAAACTGCATCCACAATTGATATTCCTTCGACTTCGGTACCGATTACAATTGCTTTAGACACTCTTCCCTCGGATCCCGCCAATAGACCTCGAATTTTTGATTATGATCCAAACCAAAGAGAAGAAATAAGGCGATTATATTGGGTTAGAAAAGCTTGTCAACCAAGTGCTCATATATTTCCAACTAAAATTATAGCAGGCAAGGCAAGACGTTTTGTTGTAGCATGGTTTAAGGAATTTCCTTGGTTGGAGTATAGTGTAAAGGTGAACAGAGCATTTTGCTTGTGTTGTTACTTATTTAGAGATAATATTGAGAAGCAAGGTGGGAATGATGCATTTGTGGTTAATGGTTTTGATAGCTGGCATAAAAAGGATAGATTGTATCAACATTTTGGTAATGTTGATAGCTATCGCAATAGAGCATTCCAAAAATGTGAAAATCTTCTTAAACAAGATCAATACATTGTCGAGGCCTTTAATAAGAAAAGTGAAATCGAGAAGTAGAATTATCTAATTATATTAAATGCTTCAATTGATTATGTTAAATTATGTATGAAAACAGAGAATCCAATGCGTGGTCGTGATGAAAGCGTAAATTCATTATATAGAGGGATGTATCTTGAAGCATTGCAATTTCTTAGAGATCATAATGAGGAAATTTGTGCGGTTACATTAGAAATGCTCCAAAGAATTGTATCTTGACATCGCCTATGATTCAAAAAGATATATTTGAGTTTTTTGTGAAAGAGATAGTTAACTCTATTTGTTTAGATTTGGTGATGACGTGTTTTCATTGTTAGTTGACAAGTCTAGTGACGTGGTTAAGAAGGAACAAATGGCTGTGGTTTTGAGGTATGTTAACAAATTTAGTGTTTTAAAAGAGAGATTTCTCGGTATTATTCATGTAAAGAATACATCTTCTTCTACTCTAAAAGCTGCCATTGATTCTTTATTTAATGAACACAACTTGAGTCTACAACAGGTAAGAGTTCAAAATTAAGTCTTAAGTATCTTCTACTTTTTAGCAAGTTATTATTTGTCTTACATGTAACATGTTAATTAAATATTTGAAACAGTTGCGAGGACAAGGTTACGATGGAGCAATCAATATGCTTGGTGAGTTTGATGGTTTAAAAGCTCTAATCTTAAAAGAAAATGATTCAGCATATTATGTACATTGTTTTGCTCATCAACTCCAGTTAGTAGTTGTAGCTGTTGCAAAAAACCACAAGAGTGTTAGAGACTTCTTTGATGTTCTATCCACGGTGACAAATGTTGTTTGTGGCTCTTGTAAACGAAAAGATATGCTGCTAGAAAGTCACAAAGAAAGAATAGTAAAAGAAATAGAGAAAGGTGAAATTGTAATAGGGAGAGGGAAAAACCAAGAAGTTACCATTGCATGAGCTGGAGATACAAGATATGGTTCTCATCATAGAAGTATCACTAGTTTGATACAAATGTTTCGTGGGTTCTTAAGGTTCTTCACTATGTTGAGGAAGAGGGTGATACTATCTCTAACCGTGGAACAACTTCTGGTCTTATAAAGTATTTCAAAACACTTGATTTTGTGTTTTTATTGTACTTGTTGTTGCATATAATGGGGCTTACTAATACATTGTCATGACATCTTCAGAAGAGCGATCAAACGATCTTAGAGGCCGTTTCATTGGTAAAAGGAACCAAAAGAGCATTGCAAGAGTACATGGCAACTGGTTTTGCTTCACTTTTGAAGAATGTAACTTCATTTTGTGGTAAACATGATATTGAGATGGTAAATATGGTTGACTTTCATTCAAGAGGCCGAAAGGATAGAATTACAAATCAACATCATTCGAGGTTGATATATTCAACACTGTTATGGATATGCAAATTCAAAAGTATGGAGATCATTTTAGTGAGGGAAGCACCAATTTACTTGATTATATGGCGGCGTTGAGCCCGCATGATTCATTTTCAGAATTTAGTATATCAAAGTTAGTGAAACTTAGTGAGATGTATCCGCGTGATTTTACTTATATGGAAAGGTTAAGTCTTCCTACAGAACTTGGAGTCTATTATCAGATCATGCGTAATGATAAAGATTTCGCTAACTTGGATAGTATTGCCAAACTTGCTGAGAAGATGGTGGATAAGAAAAAGCATACATCTTATCCTTTGGTTTATCGGTTGCTGAAGTTGGCTTTAGTCTTGCATGTTGCTACTGCTACGGTTGAAATATGTTTTTCTAAAATGAAGCTCATTAAAACTGATTTGCGTAATCGGATGGGTGATGATTATTTTTACGGCGCTTTAACTTATGCCATAGAAAGAAGAACTTATTAATGTTAAAAATGAGGGTGTACGTAAGCTTTTTTTGCTATCGGAGATCGTAGAATCACTAATTAGAAGGTAATATGTTCATTTATTTATCATTTTTATGAAATCTTCGTTTTAATCCACTTTTTAACTCTATTATATTATGGTTTAAAAAAATTTGTGCACTCAGTCATATTTGTTTTTGGCTCCGTCTCTGAGAATAGTCATAGTGGACATTTAAATAGTATTTTAGTCATATTAGCACAAATTGAAAAGTACATTAGTCATGAGGTGAGGAGAGATGCTAGTTCAGAAGATTCTTCTTACTCGAATTGTAAGTTTTATTCGGTATTAAGAAATGGGTGTTCGAGGGTATAATGTGTGCATATAATCGTAAACTTGTGTATTATTTTCTTATTCCTCTTGTGTTGTTAAAGGAGTAGAGTTGAAAGATGCTACTTGTGTTCGATTAATGACCTACGATCTAGTATTACTGTGCATCATACTTCGGGTTGTTGTGTCATTGTCCTAACAATCCATACAGTAATATCTAGTTGCAATGTATTGTGTTTACAACCATGCGTTTCAATACAATCTTAGGCGTTTTGCCGTGTAATGTTTAATTCCGATCATGATACAAAGTCTTTGATCGATAAACTAGAACTATTGCCAAACCTATAATGCTTGTTCCACTGCATTGAATCAAATTTGTCGAAAAACCGTCCAGCCAAGTAGTCAAGTAGATATAATCAAGTCTATTGTCATAAATCATTTTTTTTTTTGAACAATTGTCATAAAACATTTGAATACCTCATTTTCCTTATCTAACAGGTCAATTGCATTAATATCGTTTATATCAAAAACTATATATACATTACTAGCTTATAAACCCGTGATAAATCACGGGCGGCTTATAAAATGTTTGTAAGTAACAGTTCAAACATATAAAGTAAAATATTGGAATAATTTTTTCCTAAGCCTATCTTCACCCATGGTCAGATATACATTGTTGTTTCTTAAGCTTATAGAGATCGCCCTTGACTTCTATCGATAGTCATGGCAAAACAAACAACTACAGGAATTTGTCGTCGATTAATCTTCAATGGGAATCTCTTGTTTAAAATTCTTGTATCCTGAAAAGATAAACATGGCACTTATTAAAAAAGTATCCCGCATTTAATTATTATGGATATATATAACTTGCAAGGGGAAAATGGTGGCAAGCTAGGCATTGTGGTCATTTATAAGTAATAAAGTTGATAAAATTATGCACATATTGCAAGCTAAGTAATGAACTAATGACACTTGTTTTTGGGCATGTATAGTTCAACCAGTGTCCTAATTAATTAGCTTCTAAAAGGTAAAAACCTTGTAATGTCCGCATAAAGAATTAGGGAGCAGTAAAACATAGGTTATCTTATAAATTTTATTTTGATTACTTTAAAGAAACACATATAATGTCTCACTCATTTAAAAATTATAATCAACATGTTTAAAATATACACATATAAACTATTAATGAGTAAAAATCAATAAACATTTGAAGTGTAACCTTTCAGGCCAAAAGTGTAACAAACAGGAAAAAAATCTAACTTAGGACGGTAATGATGTATTAAGCCCATCAAACCGTAATTTAGAAACATAAAACCGCCTATACATGGCTTAGAAAGATTACTCAGTATCAAGATGGCACTTTTTGGAAGTTATAGAGTTGTATACATCATATTGGATACTATGTATATGAAGAGCAAGATAAAGATAGTTACCTAAAATTCAAAAAAGTAGACCTCGCACTTGTTGAAAAAATATATATATTTAAGGAAATCATATTTCTTCACCATATCAGTAGTATGCAATATTTTTTCATATATGCACATAGTGAAAATGCAAAGCTTAATCGATTTGTTTTATACAAACTTGTTCATGCAATCATCTCTAATAAGAGTTAGATGCGATTTATGCACCATTCAATCAACATGGTTGTAATCAGAAACTGTGCTTTAGATGCCCTATAAGAGTTGAGAGATTATGCTTTGTATGCAACAACATCAGGGGAACACAAGACTTGGGCATGGTTTTTAAAACCCGCACTAATGGGGAAAATATATTACAGGTAGTCCACGTATTATAGATTTCTGCTAAAGGTAGCCATGATTCATCAACGATAACCGGTAGAAACAAAACATGGATGTGAAAATCCTTTAATTAAGTATATTAGTTACAAGTTACAACATTTGTGCAAGAGATTATCAAAAAAGAATAACTCAATCATTAGCCAACACGTCGTATAAACATGGTTTGCGCATTAGAAACAACGTATATAATGATCATCTAATATCCTGTCATTGATTTTACGATAATTTGTATCAACTATCAAGTAACACAATGTCATAAGTTTTGTAAAAAAGTTATAACCAAAGCAGCATAAAATATAGAATATACAAAGAAACCCGTATACGCTTATTTAGAGAGCAAGCTGACCAAATAACGATAGTATAATAATGTCACATTTGATACAGGTGTAAAAAATAGATGAGCCATGTAACGAAATTGTATGGGTCAAAACTCAAAACAGGTTGGCCTAAGCCATTTTATCCACAGCTTATACAAACAGGAATGACATGTTTAGTAGATTAACAAAGAGGCTCACTTTAATTTAAGCACCAAGAACAGTCTATAGTATACTCTAGATGAAGAGTATAAACATGATAAATATTGATCTGTTGATAAAGTGTATGAACATGCAGAGTAAATATTTGTTGTTTTCATTAATCAAATTATGATTTCGGGGTAAATATTGAATCAGTTAAGTGGACGTAATAGGCCACATTAGCAAGAACAAACATCAATATAAACCACTGAAGAAACAAAGACTGTGGTACCTTAGTCACTATTAAGTGAACTGGATTGCCACCCGCAAGATCACGACATCACGTACATGTTTCAAAAAGCTGCCTTCTCAATCTACTAAAACAACCTAAAAGCCAAAATATAGTCAAAATTAATATAACCCACACCATCCACCATGTTAATAGTAAATTAGATATCAATAAAACAAAAAAATCAAACCACCTGTTTGAAAATAGCAACAATTAGTTCAAATTAAAATTTTGGGAGTACAATCCATATAAACACCAAATCAATTAGAACCCTAATTTTGAACTCAAAATCATGATTTATCGATTTAAGAAGGTTTAATCACATCAACGAAGAGTCCTTTTACCAAAATCAAATTCAAGAATTAGGAAAAGAGTCCTAATTAGGATGTTTGAGTTTTTTTCGTCTGAATCCAAAATCAGATTGAGGATAGCGCTAAATCGCTAAATAGACAAAAACAGTGATACGGAAAAGCAAACTCAGTTGTTGCAATTAATCGATTACAAAAACATAGATACAATATAAAAACCGATTTAAACATACCTTATTTGAGATGAAGGAACTTTTGAATATTGAGAAGAGATAAATGTACAGATTGTGTGATATTGAGGTATTAACTTGTTAGACACGTGGATTTACACGTGGCTTTTATGAGGTGGCAAGGCTGCCCAACTGGATTAAATGAGGTGGCTAGTTTCAAATAAACCTTTGTTTATTATATATATAGATAGATAGGATGCTCACAAGTTACTAATTAAAGGAGCAGACTCAAGTCTCATTACTAACAAATCCAACGCTTCTTTCATCCAAGTATATTGGCAAACTTCTATAGCTTTCGCAACACCCACCCAAGCTCTTCTTCGAATATCTTTTTCGGGCCAAAATTCGAGTTGCTCCGTCACAAGTAGCGGAAACATATGACCTTCGTAATATCCATCGTTTCCTTTGCTTTTAAAACACCATGTACCCAATTCTACCTCGACTATTCCATACACTCCAGCTTCCTCTATCGACTCTCTTAGCGCGGCTTCTTTGATGGTTTCATCGCATTCCCAGCCTCCTTTAGGAAACAGCATTCCTTTGCCTTTTCTTTGTGCACTAATCACTAGTACTTCCAATGCATTGTTAGTGTTAATTCTGTAAGGTATACATCCAACGACTTGACGTTGTTGGCCTTTATTGTAACGTTGCAAATGTCGTCCGCTACGAGAAACCCTTGATACCATTTTCTTCAATTCCATTTCAACTACAAAACTCTGTGTAAGATGTTTGTCAACTAACTGGTTATAACAAGAAACAAAGATGAATATGTGATTGAGGATGATAATTCGAAGATGAAGATGTTTTTGTTGAAGGAGAAGTACAAGATAAGTGATACTGAATTTGTGTTTGATGAAGAAAATGAGATTCTATCTAGTAATATATAAATGGAGGAGAAAAACAGGGTTTGTGGGTCCCACTGAGGGTGTGAAAGAAAAAGATAAGCGCGGATGCAAATGGGGGCGTAGGAAATACGTGTTACTTGGCTTCGTAATGTCGGCTCAATGAGATATTAACGCTGCTTGACATTTTGTAGTTTAGTACTAGTAGTATATTTTATAGTTGAACATTAGCCAATGTCAGCTGGACCAGCTTAAATGTGCGATTTAACATAGTCTTTCTATGAAGTGTTGTACGTTTCGAGTATAATAAGGTTTTTTATTGCTTGCAAGTTGTGCCGGAAATAATTTAGTCACGTTTTATTTATTTATTTACTTATTTATTATTATTATTATTATTATTATTATTTTATTTTTATCACAAAACACCACTCCCGATGCATAAACCGACACATCTCTATCAATGGTGCTGTGTCTCTTTTTATGTCGCTACATAAATATAATACACAAAACACACATACACAAAACACTTGCACAAAAAACAAATAAGCATCGCGTAACTTCATTCCTTGCTCGTCGTCAAACTGAAGCAGCTCCAACCGATGACCAACCGACACACCCGTGCCATTTGTGTCACTTCAATGACGCTCTTCGGTGGCCAAACCGACAGCCGTTAACATTGATCTTAGGTGTGTGTAGAGTTTGGATAATCTATAAAATAAAAGCTCTCGTAATTGTGCAGTTAGTGTTATAGTATTCTTAGAGCATCTTTAATGAAAAAGGTGTATAACAATTTCAATCTATTTTCGACTAATCACTCTATTAGTAAAATCTTATTCAATTAAATCTTAACTTATCGTTACTCTCACCTGATAAATTAACAATAACTTAATCAATAGGTTGAGCATATTAACCTATTGTTCCACTAAGGCATCCTCAACATTTAACTCCAATGAATTACTATATTCTCACAACTCTTTTCTTAACCTTCTCCATTAGAGAGCTCTTAATAGTCTAATTAGTTCGATTTAATGTTAACATTTTTTAGTGTGTTCTGGTCAAAACCAAAAAAACAACAATATTAATATTAACAATAGTAAATAGTATTAAAATGCCTAGGGGCACTCGTGAGATACTTGCCTGCGGTACAAAAGACTTTAATCTGGTTAAAACTTTTTGTTATTCTAATTTGTAAATGTGAGATATTCTCATATTAGTTTTAATATGATAAATCATGTTGGGTTTTTATGAGAGGATAAAATTAATGGTTCCATAACTTTAAGCAAATACAAACTCATTTTTCAGATTAATCATTAATATCATGTTGAAACCTTGGTTAGAATGCTATTTACCAATATTTTAAATAGCTGATAGTGAAACATAATAATTAAAATGACCGATAATGACACGAGTTTAGTTTTTATACTAATCATCTTAACACAATTCAAAATATCTTGTGAAACTATAGTTTGTACCAAATAAAAGTTTGTATTACTTTAAAAAGAAAAGTCAACCATCATTAGAAGTTGGTCCGATAGGCACACACACCCAATTATAGCATTTCTAGTTGTCTAATGCATATGCAAGGTTTCAAAGCTCAAACACTCAATTTGTCAATTTAAGCATTTCTAGTTGAACTTGGGCTTGATTGCATGTGGGTCGTAAGCCCATTAGGCCATTGTGAAAACGGAAAAGAGCATAACGCAAAATTTGAGGTGTCGAGCATAAACAATTAAACATAGTTGTCAATTTGAAAAATAAACCCCGGAACACTCTAATCTAAGCAAACCCTCTTTGTTATTTTTGGGGTGAAATCATCAAATAGTAACCAAGTTTGAGATTTGTTCCAATTTGATACCTCAAACTTCATATCAACCATAAAAACCATCAAAGTTTCAAAACTGTTTCATTCTTATGTAATTTTTATGTTAGAGTGACCTGAATGGAACACTTCTCAAACTTGGTTATTATTTTGTGGTTATTGTTTATGTTTAGTCATGCATTAACGGGTTGTACATAAAGTTGGTTGAAATTAGTTGAATTCAGAGGGTGGGTGTTTAAAATTAATGTACAACATGTTAATGCATAAATTAGTACTTTAAGCACAATAACTTTAGAAAATTACATAAGAATGAAACACTTTTGAAACTTTGATGGTTTTTCTGATCAGTAGAAAGTTTGAGGTATCAAATTAGAACACTCATGAAACTTGATTACTATTGGGCGACATATTCTTTATTGTTCAATATTTGCCAAAAAATTAATAAAGTCTATGCAACATGTTTACGTGCATATTATATACGAATGATTACATTGATGACATGATATACTCATACTCATGATGAAACTGGAAAATGTCGTGTAATCATGTCACAAATTACATGCTAGTATCATATACTCAAATACATGTTATATGTCACAACAAGCACACTAGATAGTCATGGCGCTGAGTCAAATCACACCATCCATCTAGCATATAGGCATATTTTATAAAATTTTACATTTATGCAAGACAAACTTACAAATATTATACGCCTCATAACATGTTTCCATTGTGTTTAGACATCATCAATGGCTCCCAAACAAGTAACGTAGAGGTGGCAATTTGTGCCCAAAATCAAAAGAATGGGCTAAATGGGCAAAGTTTTAAAAGATTTGGGCACATTTGGGTCCCCTCCTTTTTTTGAAATGGGCATGTATTGCCATTTAGAAGTATTGCCATTTAGAAGTTAAATGGGCATAACGGGCACGTGTTTTTCTCGAACATTAGATTATTTTTAAAGAAAAAAACTTACATTTTATTTTTTAAATATAAATGAGGTGTTACATTCGATGAATTTATTTCGTCATTTTGGGTTTTTTTAAAAGCGATTCTTATAACATGAGCCCGTTTGGCCCGTGCCCGTTTGGCCCATAGCCCGTTTGGCCAGTAGCCCATTTGACCCGTAGCCCGTACCCGCCCGGCCCGCCCGTTTTGCCACCTCTACAAGTAAGTATCATCATCATAATTAGTCCTTTATTCGGATTTATGAAATTAGGTCATGTTTTGGGCGTTTTTGAAATACTTCGAAATAAGATGTGATATTTTAGGATGAGATGGGTAATTGATAGGAGAAAATATTGCAAAAACAGTCACATGAACTGATTAAGAATCGAAACATAATTAGGCAATTGAATTTTCGGATTCAATTAGGTCGAATTTTTTATTCGAATTGGTTTGCAATTGATGATTCCCAGATGATATATAATTGATTCTCAGTGTTTTTAAGATACTACATTGCTTGTTAGGACAACCATTGCGAATTTGTGATAGTATGTTAGTGTTCTAGAAATTTTTTAGGAAATCATTGGAGAAGTTTGGGAACGATTAAGAAACGATTGGAGGATGTAGAAATCACCCTCAGTGCTCAAATGGACATTAGAAACGAATTGGATTTAGAAGGAATCGACCGGAAGTTGGAAACGTCTTCTTCGTTCACAGTCTCGAGCAACCATTGGCTGCGCGAGCTAGCCGATCGGTCATGCACAAAAGCAATGCAGCCGATCGGCTGTAACTCCAATTGATTCGGCTGGAGCCGACTGATTTCCCAATTCAAGATTTTGAAACTTAACCTTAAGGACTTATGTAATTTGTAGCGTTGGTTTAAATACTTTTATACTAGCATATATTTGTGATTTCTACAGAAAAATGTTGTAGGTTCATTGAGTTCATCTTAAGTTCCACGGAATCCACTCATTGTCAAATATCGTCGAAGAGCGGCGAGAGGAAAAGTCACGAATGAATTGGAAGTAGCGACTAATGAGAATCTCAAGTTCAATAAGCTTTCAAAGGATGAAAAAGTTGGAGGTTAAACAACTTGAAGAAAAGACAAACACGGACTGCTTGGTAAATAAGCATGTACAACTTGGTGCAAAGGTAGGAGCAGACATTCCGAAAACCGGGGTACCTGGTTAAGAGGGTTCAGAGGGTACTGTTGCTGAAAGGTATATAGGTGACAATAATATGGCTGCTTCAGGAGTTGTTAGAGTGATAAAAGAATATGCACATGAGTCATTGAATTTCAGGGATGCAGTTGCTTGTGAGATAATTTCCAAGTGGATGGCTGTAATAAAAGAAGATATGGATACTCGATCTAGTATGTGTATGCTCAACAACAATTTCAGACGAAGCAGTGACAACAGCTTCATATGTTACTGGAAGTATGCACCAGGTTTGTTCATATATCTATTCCTCTATATAGATTATATGGGGTTTACTTGCGAAAGTAAGGCTGAGATCTGGGTTACCAAGGGTTAGTTTGATGAAGCAAATGAAAATATGCTTGGTATGGAGATCTTTAGGACTCAGAGTGGTAATACTCTCAGGGTGTCACGATTCAGGTTTTCCAATAGGATGTCGGTTCAAATATTGTTGGGGGGACACTCTACGTTGTCGTTAGAGGGTAGTCTGTCAAGGAATCGTGAAAAAAAAAAAAAAAAAAAGTGAAAATCGTTAGAACATTAGTGTGTAATAGTTAAGATATAGGTTTAGGAGGGCTAGTTGTCTTTTAGCTCAAACTTGGAGATTAGTCTTAGGAAAGTTTATAACCTCCTTAATTTTAGATTCTTTGTTTCCAACAATTTGTGTGTAAACCCCGGTTACGACTTTTGTAATTAACTCTAGAAAATATGGACGATGTTCAATTTCTCAAAAAGAAAGAGGATCTTTTGTGAAATTAAGCATATATTAGCTTATAAAATAGCTATACAAGGGCAAGGTTGGATCAAGTGGTTAACACCCTTGCATCTAGAGACAGAGGTCAAGGGTTCGATCCTCACCCCTTACAAGGCCGGATGTCCTTTTCTACCTTTGGTAGAACCGGAAGCAACATTTCTATCTTAGGTAGGGGTATGATTGTTTACGTCTTAACTTCCTCTATACACCGTGAAAAACGGTATTGTGACCCATAATCCGTGGGAGTTACTTTTTATGGTACGCGAGGTGGTTAGGATAGTAGACTGAAAAGTCAACTAAACGATGGACTGGTGTGACGTGTGATGAGAAAAAGGCTTATGGATTCCTTGAAAGCTTTCCAACTTACCGTCTTCACAGCAAACCTCGACCTGGTTCTTATGGGCTATGGGTTTTTAGTAGCAAGGATGAAGGATATGAAAATAACTTATATTCATCAGGTGATCGATCATAATCAACTATCTTCATTTTCCCTTTTTAATTTGTATACAAAATTAACCGCGTACTTTAAATAAATAATTACACAGATGATGTTGGCACTCGGATGGTGATTTACGAAAAGATTAAATCTGTTTTTTCCGGGATGGATTATCATTATGGATTTATTGCTCAGTTTTGGGCACCAGTATCAATCGGCGGCAAATATCTACTTTCAACTTCCGGTCAACCTTTTGCGGTCAACTTGCTTGACTCCCACTTAGAAAACTATAGGAGACTTTGTGTGGAGCATGTGTATGATATTGCTATGAATAGTAAGTTTACGTGTACACCTCCCTCTGCATTCCTCAATCGTTTTCCAGAGATAACATCTATGCACGCAAGTGTTTATCATGAGGTGGATCCATTTTTGCGTAACGCTTTTCAGGAGTGTAGGTTGAGGAATTCTGTTATGATACCTATTTGTTGTCCTTTCGAAACCTCTTCCTCTTCTGATTGTATTGGTGTTATCGAGTGCTCATCATGGCGTATGCCTGCTATCTTATTCAGTGAGATGAATATGAAAATAAAGGAAGTGGGTCTGGGTGTGTACAATGTCCAAGGTCGTATACCATACAAGGTCAATACTCATCTTTTACCACTTCTTTATCATCCTGTGAGAAATTACATGTGTATAATTACTTTACACTTGTGGAACAGACTATGAATGGTCTCAAACTTGCTAGGGACCAAATTCAAGAGGCGTTAAAGATTGTATGTCAATCGCCTGAAATATTTCTTGCTCAGGTTTGGATTGCTTCTCTAGATGAGAATCATGTGCACTTTTCATCTTCTTGGGAGGAGGCACAAACAAGACCACTGTTAGGTCTCAAATTGACTGGTTATAATAGTATTGATGAGGATTCCGCAAGATATTGTTATAGGTTTCAAAATTATTGTGATGCTTGTGATTTGATTCCTTTACAACCTGGGCAGGAACTTGTTATGAAGACACTTCAAGATTATAATCCACGTTTCTGTAAAAATATTTCTCAGCTGGTCACTTATAAGCTTATGAGATTGGAATCACCTGCTGTTATGGGGCTTACAATATGCATGAGGAGTATTCATACTGGTGATTTTAATTATGTATTCGAATTCATATGGAAACATAATTTATTCAATCCAAGCTTGTTGGAGGAAATACTTTTAGAGATAAAAAGGTGTTTGCCAAGTTTCAAGTTTGCTTCCGGTACAGAAATAGGTGACAAATTACAAGTGATAGAAGTTGACAATTCTACAGATAAAGAAATTAAGAAGTTCGATATTTTCCAATCCGAACGGTTATCACCAATACCTGAAGCATTGAAAGAAGGGAAGAAACAAGTGGCTGTGGACTACATAGCACCTCTGGGTACGAAGTGCAAGCCTACTCCAGTCCTCACACCTCAACAAGTCATTGAGCAGCAATTTGGAACATGTACCAGAGAAATTTTTCTCGGTAATGGAAATCTTTTTTTTTTTTTTTTTTTTTTTTTTTTTTTTTTTTTTTTCAGATTACAACTTATTTTACATAATTCCAGTGGAGTTGGTTATGACCCATTTGGACATGTATCTTGATATTTTACTGCACTTTAATAGGTAACACTATCCATGAATCAAGCTGCAGAAAACATTTTTGGTAACGGAAATTTAATGGCTGACCGTGATGATGAGAGGGTCTCTGAATTCCTTGAAACCTTACCAACCTATATTCTTCACAAGAAACCTGAAACTGAAGGGGCCCTCTGGGTTTTTTGTAGCGAAGATGAAGGATCTCAAAATAATTCATAAGTTGCCTCTTTCTATCTTCATTTTCACTGGTTAATTATTTTTTGAATTGTAATTTCATCACCTAGAAATGACCACTGTACACAGATGATCTTGGCACCCGGATGATTTATGAGAAGATTAAATCTGCTTTTTCTAAGGTAAATAACCGTGGGGAGTTAATAGTTCAGTTCTGGGCACCTGTTACAAGTGGCAATAGACGTGTACTTTCAACTTCCGGTCAACCATTTGCCGTCAGTGATTTTGGTGAAGGCATCGCAGAATATAGGGGATGTTGTGTGGGATATGAGTGTAATATTGATATGAATAATGATAATTATAAGGTTATTAAAGATGACATTGAACAACATGAGGACCACCATCCTATGACCTTGATCAGTGGTCCACCCACCAATGCATTCCTGAATCGTTTGCCAGTGGCAGTTTCGGACACGAAAAATCACCGTGAAGGTTCATTGATGCGATATGCTTCAGACTGTGGATTGTGGACTTCTTATACTCTGCCTATTGGTTGTCCTTCTCAATACTACTCATCTTGTATCGGTGTTGTCGAGTGTTCATCAAGTTCATCAATCAATCTTGAAATTGTGAATACCATGAATAGGGCACTAGAGGTATGTATGTACATTGAGCTTCTAACAGTTGATTCATAACCATCTCAATCCAATTATCTTATAACTTTAATTCGATTAACTTTTAACACTCATTAACTATAAAAGGAATTCCATCCTCGACTTAGCTCCAGCCAGAAGATGATTATATCTCATTGCTAATTAATGACATTTATTGTTTGGATGCAGCAAGAGGATCTGAAGGTGTTTAATGTACAAGATCGTATACCATACAACGTAAGGATTTCTATAACACATTATTAGTGATCTTCTATGAAAATATGTACTTTCTATTATAGTTGAAAGCAACCTTTTCTCAATTATTTTTTGAAACAGACTATAAATGGTCTCACACTTGTTAGGGACGAAATTCAAGTGGCTTTGAAGATTGTATGTGATTCACATAAGATAGGTGTTGCTCAAGTATGGATCTCTTATGAGGATGAGAATCATGTGCCCTTTTCATTTTCATCAGAGGACACTCGAACCACACGTATTTTAGCGCTAAAATTGATTGGTTATAATAGTGTTAATGAGGATTCCACAGCGTGCCATTGGCGTTTTAAGGAATATTATGAGGCTTGCGATATGGTGCCACTTAAAAAGGGGAAGCAACTTGTTGAAAAGACACTTCAAGATCATCAACCACGCTTCTGTGAAAATATTTCTCAACTGGGTACTGATACGCTAATGGCATGGGTATCAACTGATGATGCATGTAGTGGTTTTACAGTATGCACGAGTATTGATACTGGTGATTATAAATGTGCATTTGAATTCATATGGCACCATAATCCAAATTATATTCTCCTGTTGGAGGAGCTACTCTCAACGTTAAAAAGGCATTTGCCACGTTTCAAGTTTGCTTCTGGTGCAGAACTTGGTGACCAGTTGCGTGTTATAGACGTTGAAAATTCCACAAAGAGTGAGCCTAAGTTTTTCGAAATTTTCAAAGAAAAAAGATTATCACCAATACCTGAAGCAATGAATAAAGGCAAGAAAGCAATGGTTGTTAACTACAATGCACGTTCCAAGGAGAAACGTGATACAACGGAAATCGAACTATCTCGAGAAGACATTGAACAACATTATGGAAAGACCGAGAAAAAAGCTGCAAAAGAACTTGGAGGTAACATATTTAACTATCATTTTTAATTTTACTACACCTTTTTATACTATATGTTTGAGAAACCTAATTTCTTATGCTCTGTGTTATAGTTTCCTTGTCTACTTTGAAACGCAAGCGCAATAAACTGGGCATGTCCGGGTGGCAAGGACCAGATTTACAGCAGAGAAAGGCATATAACTCCAACAAAAATAATACTAAAGAAAGTCATACACATGAAAAGGATAATGGAGTAATTCAGGACCCCTCACCCGTCATGAGAAATGAAAATACTGTTATTAAAGCAGAGTATGCAGATGTGATGTAATCAAAATACGTCTCGGTATCTCTGAAGCAACATTTGTTACTGTTGAGAATGAAATTGGTAAGAAGTTCAAGCTGAAGCACGGGACTTTTAAGATCAAGTACCTTGATGAAGATGAAGAATGGATATTAATGACTTCTGATCAAGACTTGAGTGATTGTATACAAAATTCGAGAAATGTAGATCAATCTGCAGTTCGACTGCGTGTGCTTCTTCACAACCAGTAACCGGTCCTGTTGGCTTCTGTGAAATACAGTATGTAATGTTCTGTTTGTTTTTTCTATATATGTATAATTACCCTCACTAGAGAAATAGTTGCATATAATTAAACTATCTTTTCAGTTATTGTAAAAATGTTCAAGACTGGAAATGTCTTTGTAGATTTCTTGGATTAAAACAAAGAAACTTACGAAAGAAATAATGGAACCACGTAGATGATTTTTGCTTAGCTTTCTTTTGGATCAGTAATAACATTTACAAAAATAACAACTGTAATGATAAAAGATTTGAACAAGTTGTGTACATTAACTAAAAAAAGTTATTTGGTATGGTGGAAAGCAAGTTCTTGAATCATTTCGAGAGACTGGGTGGATATCGCGTACATTAATGTCTTGAATGGTGGTCAGTCATGTTTGATCTGTCAGCCCGTTTAGATGTAAACAAGGTACAGTTTACATGCCGAACCCAAAGTCTTTGCAGGATTGACGCGAAAGTACTATTGCCAAGCATAATTCTGATTGGATTGGGATCAATTGAAGCTCCCATTTTAGATATGATCAAATATTGTCATAAAACACTTGAGCACCTCATCTTTCTCTTCCACAGGTAAATTGCATCATCTCATCACGTATGTTCACAGCTCACAAGTTACTTAAGGGGGCATATTCGAGTCTCATTACTAACATATCCAACGCTTCTTTCATCCAAGTATACTGGCAAACTTCTTTAGCTTTCTCAACACTCACCCAAAGCTCTTCTACGAATATCTTTTTCGGGCCAAAACTCTAGTTGCTCCGTCACAAGTAGGGAAACATGTGTCCTTCGTAATATCCATCGTTACCTTTGCTTTTAAAACACCATGTACCCAATTCTCCCTCGACTATTCCATACACTCCAGCTTCCTCTATGGACTCTCTTAGCGCGGCTTCTTTGATGGTTTCATCGCATTCCCAGCCTCCTTTAGGAAACAGCATTCCTTTGCCTTTTCTTTGTGCACTAATCACTAGTACTTCCAATGCATTGTTAGTGTTAATTCTGTAAGGTATACATCCAACGACTTGACGTTGTTGGCCTTTATTGTAACGTTGCAAATGTCGTCCGCTACGAGAAACCCTTGATACCATTTTCTTCAATTCCATTTCAACTACAAAACTCTGTGTAAGATGTTTGTCAACTAAATGGTATAACAAGAAACAAAGATAAATATGTGATTGATGATTATTTGTTAAAGATGAAGTTGTTTTTGTTGAAGAAGTACAAGAGAAGTGATATTTGTGTTTGATGAAGAAAATGAGATTCTATCTACTAATATATAAATGGAGGAGAAAAATAGGGTTTGTGGGTCCCACTGGGGTAGTGTGAAAGAAAAAGATAAGCGCGGATGCAAATGGGGGTGTAGGAAATACGTGTTACGTGGTTTCATAATGTCGGCTGAGATATTTAACGCTGCTTGACATTTTGTAGTAGAGTTTTATACTTGAACATTAGCCAATGTCAGCGGGACCAGCTTAAATGTGTGGATTTAATATAGTCTTTGTATGCAGTGTTGTACGTTTCGAGTATAATAAGAGCACAAGGTATGGAGCCACCTAACAACCATCCAATGGCTGAAAACGTAGATAAGTCAACTTGATATTAAAATTCGGGTCTTCTTCATTCATCTTCTCCTCCATCTCAGTTAGACAGTTAGTAGTAAAAAGCAGTTGGCCAAAAATGCTACATGACTCACACACCTCAGTTACCAACACGTGTACTCTTCTTCTTTATATCCCTCACTTCACACACAAACACAAACGCATAAACATAAACAAAACTCTCTCACACACAAAACATAACATTTCGAATAAATGAATAATCATGTGTTGTAACTATGGTTTAATCTCAAGAATCCCAACAACACCAGTACAGTTGCATGCATTCACTACAACACAACAACAACAAAAAAAAAGTCCAAACACCTTCAAGAAATACCAATAGCGTGAGCCATTGTAGTAACTCAAAAAGTTTTGGCTTGTGGTTGGCGCTTTGCTTGGTACAACAATTAACGTGTTATTGGTTGCTTTCTTTGCATTTGGCGTGTAAATACATACGATACCGTATGCTCTAAGGTTTTTTATTGCTTGCAAGTTGTGCCGGAAATAATTTAGTCACGTTTTATTTATTTATTATTATTATTATTTTATTTTACTTTTTTTTTTTTTTTTTTTTTTCCACTTTCATTAGAAACAAAATCATAGAATTACAAGGAATTAGTGGAGAGCCTGGAAACTATCTGAGCCCCCACACCTTTAGCAATAGCAAAACAAATTCTACTGAAGATATAGGTAGCAGCACGCGCCCCAATATCTTGAGTTATAGAGAACTTCTGAATCCGCTTAAGTAAGTTTACCGCATCTGACTCAAGTTCTCATAAAGAGGAAAATGAGAAAGGGATGAACCCATATCCAATATCCGCACATTTAGCTCACAAAACACCACTCCCGATGCATAAACCGACACATCTCTATCAATGGTGTTGTGTCTCTTTTTATGTCGCTACATAAATATACTACACAAAACACACATACACAAAACACTTGCACAAAAAACAAATAAGCCTCACATAACTTCATTCCTTGCTCGTCGTCAAACTGAAGCAGCTCCAACTGATGACCAACCGACACACCCGTGCCATTTGTGTCACTTCAATGACACTCTTCGGTGGCCAAACCGACAACTGTTAACATTGGTCTTAGGTGTGTGTAGAGTTTGGATAATCTATAAAATAAAAGCTCTCGTAATTGTGCAGTTAGTGTTATAGTATTCTTAGAGCATCTTTAATGAAAAAGGTGTTTAACAATTTTAGTCTATTTTCGACTAATCACTCTATTAGTAAAATCTTATTCAATTAAATCTCAACTTATCATTACTCTCACCTGATAAATTAACAATAGCTTAATCAATAGGTCGAGCAATATTAACCTATTGTTCCACTAAGGCATCCTCAACATTTAACTCCAATGAATTAATATATTCTCAACCAATTTTTAACTCTTTTCTTAACCTTCTCCATTAGAGATGCTCTTAATAGTCTAATTAGTTCGATTTCATGTTAACATTTTTTAGTGTGTTCTGGTCAAAAACAAAAAAACAACAATATTAATATTAACAATAGTAAATAGTATTAAAATGCCTAGGGGCACTCGTGAGATACTTGCCTGCGGTACAAAAGACTTTAATCTGGTTAAAACTTTTTGTTATTCTAATTTGTAAATGTGAGATATTCTCATATTGGTTTTAATATGATATAAATCATGTTGGGTTTTTATGAGAGGATAAAATTAATGGTTCCATAACTTTAAGCAAATATAAACTCATTTTTCAGTTTAATCATTAATATCATGTTGAAACCTTGGTTAGAATGCTATTTACCAATATTTTAAATAGCTGATAGTGAAACCTAATAATTAAAATGACCGATAATGACATGAGTTTAGTTTTTATACTAATCATCTTAACACAATTCAAAATATCTTGTGAAACTATAGTTCGTACCAAATAAAAGTTTGTATTACTTTAAAAAGAAAAGTCAACCATCATTAGAAGTTGCTACTTGCGACTTTGCGAGTATGTAAACTTTCTTGGTCCGATAGGCACACACACCCAATTATAGCATTTCTAGTTGTCTAATGCATTATGCAATGTTTCAAAGCTCAAACATTCAATTTGTCAATTTAAGCATTTCTAGTTGAACTTGGGCTTGATTGCATGTGGGTCGTAAGCCCATTAGGCCATTGTGAAAACGGAAAAGAGCATAACGCAAAATGTGAGATGTCGAGCATAAACATAGTTGTCAATTTGAAAAATAAACTCCGAAACACTCTAATATAAGCAAAACCTCTTTGTTATTTTAAGTAAAGTTCGTGATGGATATGTTCATAAGTTCATTGTTCAATATTTGCCAAAAAAATAAAGTCTATACAACATGTTTACGTGCATATTATATACGAATGATTACATTGATGACATGATATACTCATACCCATGATTAAACTGGAAAATGTCGTGTAATCATGTCACAAATTACATGCTAGTATCATATACTCAAATACATGTTATATGTCACAACAAGCACACTAGAGTGTCATGGATCTAGCATATAGGCATATTTTCTAAAATTTCACATTTATGCAAGACAAACATACAAATATTATACGCCTCATAACATGTTTCCATTGTGTTTAGACATCATCAATGGCTCCCAAACAAGTAAGTATCATCATCAAATTGGTTTAATTAGTCCTTGATTCGGATTTATGAAATTAGGTCATGCTTTGGGCGTTTTTGAAATACTTCGAAATAAGATGTGATATTTTAGGATGAGATGGGTAATTGATAGGAGAACAAATTGCAAAAACAGTCACATGAAATTGAAAGAGAATTAGGCAATTGAATTTTCGGATTCAATTAGGTCGAATTTTTTATTCGAATTGGTTTGCAATTGATGATTCCCAGACGATATATGATTGATTCTCAGTGTTTTTAAGATACTACATTGCTTGTTAGGACACCTATTGCGAATTTGTGATAGTATGTTAGTGTTCTAGAAATTTTTTAGGAAATCATTGGAGAAGTTTGAGAACGATTAAGAAACGATTGGAGGATGTAGAAATCACCCTAAGTGTTCAAATGGACATTAGAAACGAATTGGATTTAGAAGGAATCGACCGGAAGTTGGAAACGGCTTCTTCGTTCACAGTCTCGAGCAACCGATTGGCTGCGTGAGCTAGCCGATTGGTCATGCACAAAAGCAATGCAGCCGATCGGCTGGAACTCCAATTGATTCGACTGGAGCCGACTGATTTCCTAGTTCACGATTTTGAAACTTGACCTTAGGGACTTATATAATTTGTAGCGTTGGTTTAAAGACTTATATACTAACATATATTTGTGATTTCTACAGAAAAATGTTGTAGGTTCATCGAGTTCATCTCAAGTTCCACCAAATCCACTCATTGTCAAATATCGTCGAAGAGCGGTGAGAGGGAAAGTCACGTATGAATTGGAACTAGTGACTAATGAGAATCTCAAGTTCAATAAGCTTTCAAAGGATGAAAACATGCTTATAGGGAAAGGTTGTCCAAGTTACAGCAAAGGAAGGTTGACGTCCCTCGTTTGATCAATTGGGATTTGTTTGCTGATTACAATTGAGATGATGATTTAAAGGATATGATGAAGACATCTTACATATACGATGATGAGGACACTGGTATATGTGAAAATATATACCTTTTTCTTTATCGAAACGGACCAAATAAACCAGAAACTAACCGTTAATGCCTAATATCCTTATGTTTCTTGAGTTTATGCATGTGCAGGTACGGATATCACAAAACGGACAAAGAAAAGACAAAACAGGAGAAAAACGAGCACGAGGAAGAAAAGAGTGTGAAAGACGGACCCGGGGATTCAGTTTTACGGTTTTTGGATCATGCTTGACATATTTCCATATCTCACCCTCATCATTAGCCATATTTTCATATGACACCCTCACTTTACCTAAATTGCCATTTTCACCCCCCAACTTTACCCGAGTTACACCTCTGGTCCTTGAAATTTCACAATGTGGCAAGATTAGTGTTTATTGTAAAGTTATCCTTACATCCGGACTCTTAAACTAAATAACCCAATCCCAAAATAAAACCAATCCATATCCTTTCACCTAGCCCAAAATACCTAAATCCCAACATCAATCTTATCTTACCCGGTTTTACTACCCATTTGCTATAAACCTATGACCCAAGTCAAACCATCGACTCCCAGTCAAATAAATAATATTAAAACCCCTGAATTACCCTTACCCGCCAAACAGACTCAACACTATTTCCCTTTCTTCCCCACCTAGAATACCCTCTGTACCCCTCCCCAAGCTTTGTACTAAGAATCTTTGAAGCTGACTTGGCCAAGGGAATGACACGCTGGCTGATGGAAGCACACCTATTGGTTGAGACACCTCACAAGAGTAATCCAAAGGCTATGGTGAGTGTAGATGATGCATCAAGAATTTAAGGGCTGATTCTGGATAATTCTGAAAAACCCTAATGAAGCCTCATTGCTCAGCTATAAAAAACCCCCCTCACAAGATTTGTCTGTCCAATTTTTAGAAATTGAGTCCATAGTTTTTAGTCGTTTTTTATGTCAATTTTTAATTTAGTTGTATTTAGTTTAAATTGTCTTTCAATTTCAGTATTAATTTTGTAAACCTCTTTTATGATTAATAGAATTTAAAGTTTGCCTTAAATTCAATTGTTATTCAATATTTCTGCTTTTATTATTGTTCTCAAAAAGTGAATTAAGTTTCAAATAAGCTGTAAAAAGCTCATCACAGCTTCTCAACAAGCTTATAAAAGCTTTTTAGCTCTTTATAAGTTTTGTTTTCAGTTATTTGTTTAATTTTCCTAAAAGTCAAATAAAGTCAAAATGTTAGTCCATCTTATTTTTCAGCTTATTTTATGATTAAAATCTCATTTTCAAAAGTGATTTAGTCATTATTTGTTATTTAGGGTCAAAACCAGTAGAATTTTAAGTCAAAAATAGTGTTAAACTCATAACTGTTTTTTATAGGGGTGTTTGGAATAGTGTTTAGTTTGGGTTAAAAGCAGTTTTCAAGAGTTTTAGTGTCAATTCATTGCTTAAGTTAGTCTGTTAATCTGTTTTAGTTAGTTAAAGTTCTAGTGTTAGAGTCAAAAATGCATTTTCTATGTTTTTCAAAAAGTCACAATCACCAAAACTACTTCTGTGAGACTGTCTTCACAGACAATTTCTAGCTTATTTTATGGCTTTTTAATTTTGAAAACTGCTTTTTCTAGTTCTCTATATGATAGTTTTTTATTTGTTTAAAGTTTCCAAAGCCTTAATCTGTCTTTACCCTGCTTTAATGTGTCCTTAAAAACTAGTCACTCAAAGCTGTTTTCCATATGTTTCAAATATGGTCATATTAAGTAGTGTGACCCACTAGGTTTACAAGCTCAGTATAAGCTCTCTGTAGCTTGTTAGGATGTGATTCTTGGTTTATGTGCTCATTGTTAGCTTGTGATCATTTGGTCATAAGCTCTGCTCCTAGTTTGAATTTTGAAAGCTTGTGCAGTCCTCTAAAGTGAGCTGTTTGGATTGGTATCTTTGCTTTATAGCTTATCTGATTCTGTGCTTGTACTTAGCTTATTAGTAGAGTTTTTCTGTTCTTAGCAGCTTATTTAGATCATCTTTGAATTCCTTATTTCTTAATTCATCCATTAGGTTTAGCTTATAGCTTTTTCCCCTAGCTTATATCCCCTGGCAGCCTTAGGTACTATCCTTAGCTTATTATATTGCTGCCATAACTTTTAATTAGTATTTTCCAGCTTATTTCTGTTTTCAATTAAGTTCCTTTAGCTTAACTTTTCCGTTAGTAGCTTAGTTCCCCTATTCTAGCTTAATTTAGCTTATTTGAGCTTATTGGTTTGATTCAGTTAAGCTTTCTTGAACATTTGGCTTATGTTTGAAATTTGTCTTCATTTTAGTGCTTATTCCCTGCTTATTTTTGTGTTTCAAAAATATTGGTTTTACAAAAGTCTTATGTTTTAGCTTATTTTCTAGTTTCAAAAAGCAAAAGATCAAAAAAAAAAAAAAAAAAAAAAAAAAAAAAAAAAAAAAAAAAAAAAAAAAGTAAAATGAGTGAGACCAGAGTCGAACCTGGGACCTCACCACACACCACACCTCAATATCACACACCCTAACCAACTGCCTTTGGGACTTGTCTCAGATTTATTATACACAATTAATTCCTTATAGCAAAAGTAGTTTTCTTAGCTTATTTTCTGTTTTGCTTTTTATCAGCTTATACTTAACAGCTTTTTCATGTTTCTTATTTTTCCTAAGTTTAGATTAGTTTAAGGTAATTTCCAGAAAAGTTTCATATTTTTCTATAAGTATTTGCTATTTTTAAACATTTAATTTCTTTGTTTTAGTTTTTAAATCATAATAATTAAAATAACAGTCAAAAAATTAAAAATATTTTTTATAACTTTTATCAAATAGGACTTAGGAAAAATAGTTTTGCGTTTCTAGGGTTAATATTTCTCTATTTCACTTTTAAGGCTCGGGATTAGCCCGGATTTTCGCGTTTATTAGGTTTTCTTTGCGTTTTAGCGTATAATTGCTTCATATTATTTTTTTTAGATGCTTAATAAGTTGTTTTTAGTTTATGATTGTCAAATTTTGTGTAAAAACCCCAATTATAACTTTTCTCACTATTCAAATTCACGAAAACGCGACTCGAATTAAGAATCCCATTCAACCTTTGTTGGGAATCGATCCGGAAATACAATCTTCATTTGTATTCTTTCGGAATAATATAATTGACAAATCAATTTTTGGCGCAGCTGCCGGGGAAGTGTTGAAGTGAGTTTTGATTCCCGTTACGATCACGTGTTTTTGAAGAACCTTCCCCGTGAAGTTATCGTTTGTTTTTGTGAATATATTTTCTCATAAAAACCCAAACAAATTAAAAAATCACAAACATTCTTCCTAGAGTGTTTACAATATCAAAAAAATTAAAAAACCAACAAAAAAAAATCATGAAACCAATTGTTACGTCGGCTCACCTTTAGATTACAAACTATAAGAGGGGTATAAGGAAGGTTTCGCATTAAATTGTGACCATAAAGAAACGGGTTTTTAATATGCTTCGCGTTGACCTTTGTTTCTCCGCTCCTTTGTGCGTAATTCTAGAGAGCTGCCGAGCACCGGTTGGTGAATCGATTACAAAAATGATTGTTTTTCAAAGTTTTCTAAATATAAAAACCCAAAAATATTTTCGTTTTCAAAAATTATTTTTCTTTTACGTTTTCTATCTATAAAAACCCAAAAATATTCTTCCCATCCCTCTTTATCCGTTTAATTCTTCTTTATGTCTTCATCTTACCAATATGGTTATGAATGGTGCGGGGGACCTCAAAATGCTGGAAATTGCCCCAGTTGTAGCATTGTAAATTCGGGAAACGGGTTTGTCTATGACCAAAATCCCTACAATGAAACAACCAATTTCCTTAACCAACCCCCACACCATGAGATGGAGACATATTCTTGTGAACATTGTGGAGGTCCTCACCAAGGTTTTGAATGTCAAGTTCAATGTAACAATCAAAACTTTGGTTATGAGCATTATCCATATAATTCACCGAATCAGTCACAACAATCCTACTGTTATGAGTACTGTGGAGGTCCGCACTATAGCTCTGATTGTCAAACAAGGAACCCGTTTGTCTATGAGCATGTTCCTTGTAACAATTATGACTATTCTTATCATAACCAACCTCCACAATACCAAATGATTTAAACACAACCTCAACCATTTCCTCATGAATTTATCCAAGATTTTCAAGTTATATTAAATGGTCTTAAGGATTTGGATATTAAACTTACCCAAGAAGATCCTCATCATAAAACTTATAGTGACTTACTAGCTGAACAACAAGTAGCTAAAGTAAGTTCCCAATATTGTAAAACTTTCGTTTACGATGATGATGATGATGATGATGATGATGATGATGAGGATGAGGAATATAATGTGACTTCATCAGCTGCAATCACAACTGTCTTACCAATCAAAGAACCCGTTGACTCTCTAAAAATGGGGGACGAGCCTCTTAGCACTATTCCAGAAACGGAATCAGACGAAGTAATAAAGTCTAGTGTTGAGAACCTTGTCCCAATCCCAAGTGAGTCTGAGGTTATCTTCGATGATATGTGTGATGAGCCTTCTTTCCCTTTTCTCTTGTCACAAAAAGAAGTGGGATTTGCTGAGGAAGAGAGAGAAATGAAGATGGGTATAAAAGAAAAGGGAAAGAAGCAAGCAAGGCAGTAGAATGTAGTTAGTTTTAGGTTTTAAGAACTTTTTATTTATCTTAATTACTTGTATTTTTCATTTCAGTGGAAAACTCAGTTATTTTGTATTTTCAGTTTCTGTAATTCTCAATTTGTACTCAGTTCTGTGTTTTAATCAAATTCAGTTTTCAACCAATTTCATATCTCAGTCTCATTTCTGTATTTAAGTTCTGTTATGAGCTTATTAAGTAGTTAGGAATAATATTTCAGCTTTTACAAACTCATCCTAGCTTGTTATAGCTATTGGTGAGTCTGTTTCATTCAAATCAGTTATATTTGCCAAAAAGTCAACAATAGTCAAACTTTTGTCTAAGCTTAAAAGTCAACTAATTTGTGTCAAATTTCTTGTTTAAATCTGTTTTCTAGTTAAGTTCTATGCTTATGAGGTTAGTTAAATTCAATCTCAGTTAGGATTTGAGTTTTAATGCATATTGGGTTTGTTAAAGGGGTGTTTGGATTGCTTTGTTAAACTGTTTTAGAGGTCATAAATATGGAGTAGCTCAGTTGGTTCAGGTTTGTTTTAGTTCCTTTTACTCATATCTGTCCTTATTTGGTGCTTAATTTCATCATTAGTCAACTTTTCATATCAACTGATCTTATATCCATATCTGTGGAAATCAGTGACAGCAATCAGTTCACATAGGCTTAGAATTTGTTAAACAAGGTTGTTAAAGTTTCATTTCATCATCATTCATCCATATCAGTCCACCATTTGATCTTAAAACTCATTTTGGTCAAACTTCTTATCTGTTTTAAAAAGTCAAAAAGACCAGGTCATATCAGTCTTTTGCAGAACTTTCAGCAGTTGCACTAGGTTCATTAGAGCTAGTTAGGGTCTAAGATTTGGTCTACTTGCAGTCCTCTAGGTGGTCTTCAAGGCCAAATATCTGGTTTTAGCTTTAGTTGCTTGAATAAGCTTATAGATAAGCTCAAAGTAGGGTCCCTGTTTCTGTCTGCTGCACATCAGTCCACTGTCCAATTTGGGCAGTTAATCTTTGATCCATATCTGCTTCATTAATAGTCATCACTAGCTGAAACTTTGGATTTATGATCTTTGGTTGGTTGGCTTGAGAACCATACTGTTGTTTTTCCCTTTAGCTTATTGGATAAGCAGCTAGATAAGCTCAAATTTGGGTCCTGATTTCTGATTTGCTCATGTTGGCAGTTGGTTTAATCTTAGGTAGATCACTATTTAGGTGTTAGGAGTAGGTGATTTAAGTTGCTTTAGAGTAGATTTGATGTTATCCAGCTTCTGTAGCATTTTGGTTCACTCTTGAGCTTATTTGCTTATTTCATAAGTGCTTATTAGGATCAGTTTACATTGCAGCTTTCATTTCCTTCATATAAGCCTTGGTTTTTCTATTTTTCTCAGCTTTAGAATATTATTTTAGATTTTCCCTGAAATTTTCATAATTTTTAGACACTGTTTAGTATTTTTCTTATTTAAATTAGTTTTTTTAATCCTTTTTAATTAGCTTTAAATACAAATAATTAAGAAAAGGTTCTAAAAAATAATTTTTCCTTTTTCTTAAGTTTAGATAAATGTAAAAAGCCTAAAAAGTATTTTTCTATAATTTTCTTAGCTTAAAAAGTATTTTTTAGCATTTTAATTAGTTTTAAATAGTTTTAAATTAATAATAAATACATAAAAAGTCAAAAAAATATATTTTTAGTTTTAAAATTAGTTTTATCATATTTTAGATTTTTCTAAGTCTTAACTTTATTTTTCTAGTCTTATTTCATATTTTCTTTTATTTTAGAGTATTATTAAATAGCTTAAATTAGTTTTTAATTAATAATAATTACATAAATAGTTGTAAAATTAATTTTCTTTTTCTAAATATTTTCTTTTATAACTAGGATTGTAAAAATGTATTTTTCATATTTTTAGGATTTTTATTTCTTAGATTTCACGTTTTATTTTGTACGTTTACGTATTTTTAGTTTAAACGTAAGTTTTAAGTTTTAAACGTTCATCATTTTAAATATAGTGATAGCGTTTATTTAATATCTTTTATCTTTTTAATTTTCTTAATTTGCATTTAAGTCGCTTTATTTTTATAAACTTTTTCAGTAGTGTAATTATTCAATCCTAATCCTTTCTGATCGCTATCATTAGTGATCATTCTATCGTCTGAATCAGTGTTTGCACACCATTGAGTCTCCGTGGGACATAACGACCCGGGAATCCCCTGTATTCTCTGATCTTAATTGCATTTGTGTCTGAGCAGTTTTAAGTCTGTTTAGACTTGACTGTTTAGCGCAGATCATATCCCAAATGATCATGTCGAGATGATCTCCGATTCTGACAATGATGACGATTATTCATCTTGCGGAAACATTGATTATGTTGAGGATTTACCTTCTGAGCTCGTCAGCTTAGAGGAAGAAAATAATTTTGAGCCAGAAGATGGAGAGATTGATAAGGGTATTATGCAAATCGAGGATGATGCACTTTGCCTCATTTCTAATATTGAAGCACTAAATGGGCATACGACTTCATCTCCTATCCCCGTTGAGGATAGTGACTTTTTACCCGAGCTTGAGACTTTTAGATTCGAAGAGAAGAGTAGTGGCAGTACCACTTCTCATTCTTCTCTTCTGGAATATGAATCTTTTGTCTTTGAATTACTTCCTCCCGCCGATGGGAGTAGAATTTATCATGGGGAGTTCGCCGATGAACTCGCTCACATCGATCCTTTTCCGTCGGGAATTGAGAACTCCATCAATGAGATTTTTGCACAAAATGTTTTATCTAAAAATTACTCCGTTTTTCTTCATAAGATCAATGAGATTGTACCTTTAGTTTCATTGTCCTCCGGAAGTAAGGATAAAGTTTTAAATCCCGATATTGTAATTTTCAGAAGAGTTTACTCTAAGAGAACTCGAATTCGGAATTTTGAAGATTTGTATCCCAATATGCACAATGATTATTACTTCTTTGAGGTTTCTTTTAAAATTGAAACTTTGGTATCTTTCCCTTCCGAAAGTGAGAACAAAATTTTTGACCCGGGAATTCTCATGGTTGATGGATTCCACACTTTTGTGAGATAATTTCATTGCTCCCCAAGAATAAATGAATTCAGGGACGAGTCAAGCTAGCGACTCGTTTAACAAAAACAAAAGCGCTTCGTTGGTGGCAACCCATGCTTATCCTTCTATCTTCTTTCTATTTTCTAATAAAGTAACGTGAGGGGGTTCGCCTCTTTGATTTCTCGTGTTTCGTGTTTTTGATGTTTATGTCAAGGATTTCCCCGATATATGAAGACTCTCGTGCTCGGTTTTTTGTCTTTTCACTCGAGTTTCATGTTTCGATGCTTATATGGAAATCCGATATCCGAAATCTTATCAACTAACTGATGCGCGTATAACGCGTTCGGGGTCAAAGGAACTTCCTTTTCGTCGAGCAAGTTTTTCAACACCCTAGGCAGTGAACCTAATCGTTCTAGTGTAGTATTGGGTAAGCCTCGGGTATTGATAACGTTCTCTAGGGGAATAGGAATGCTAGTGAGAATTTTACTACGCTAAGGTTTGAGGTTGAGGAAGATTATTTTTTATCTTTTTATATTTTTTTTGGAAAGCTAAGGGCAAAATCTCGGGGTTTGGATTTGGGGGTTGGTACTTCTACCGATTACTTCTATTATCTAATTATCTAAACTAAGGGATAGTCTATGTCTATTGATGTGTGCTCGTATAATGATTAAAAATGTGTCTACCTAGATACTATTACTCTCTAGTTATCTTTTATTGGTGGTTGAATTGTCACGTCCTCATTCTTAACGCGTTGTGTTTCCTAAGGTCGTAGGGTATGCTTTTATCCCTAACTCTTTGAGACTACCTTAAGGTTATTGCATACGAAATCTCTAGGATTCATAAACTAACTCTATGGTTATCTTTGGATGTTTAGTCTACAACTCCGCTAAGTGAATATAAACTAAGGTTCACAAAGATTACTCAAGCATTAAAAACACAACGATAGCCTGGTGCAATCCTAAGCCAATTACAATTAAGATAAGAGACAACCAATCAATAATTAATAACTAGGTTTCATAGATCTAATCAAACACACAAGAAATTTAGCCGGACATGTTAAACATGCAAACATACACACATACAATCAAATACATAATGAAATCAATGAAGTAAATTACTTATCTTGATGTAAAATAGGGGTATGAGAACCCTAAAATACTGTCCAAACCGGACCAAAATCGTTTTAGGTTTTTACTCCACAAGTCTACCTCTTTAAATTATGAAAATTCGATTTCTATATATAGTTTTACACATGCGACGGCGTCACCTTATAGTTGGGACACCGTCATATCGCCGCCATTAGGGTTTCGTCTTGGCCAAGTCATCATTGGGACGACGTCACGTTGTGGTTGTGACGCCGTCAGTCTTCAGCAATGACGTCGTCTGAATCTGGATCTAGGCCGTCTGAGAAGAAAAGTCTTCGTGACGCCCTTACTCTTCAAAGCCTGACGTCGTCAGGTGTAAAATAGCAAAATCGCTACTGAGTCGTCACAAATTCAATTACATATAGAGGGACGACGTCGCCCTCTGTTTGGGACGCCATCAGGTGTAATTCCAGCAGCTTGAGTGTCTTGATCTTGACTTAGCCATTTTCTTCATATATTCACTTCTTTTCGTCCAAAAATGCATCATTCCAGTATTTTGCTTCCAAGAGACCTAAAAAGTGAAAAGGAACGAAATTAAGCAGTAACGGATATAAAAGTGGGCGATTAAGGGCTTAAATGACCCCTTAAAAGTGTACGTTTTAAATCCTTATCACTAACGTTTATCTTTTATCATAATTAATAAACGGCTTTTAGATTTCAGTTGAGAACCCTTGCTTTTAAATATTGAGGACAATGTTTGGTTTTAGTGGGGGGGGGGGAGTCTTCGATTTGATTTGACCGCACTTGTTTTTTGCCTTACACTCTCGCAACCCTGTTTTTCCAAAAAATGCAAAAAAAAGAAGAAGAAAAAATTGATGAGAAAATAGTGAAAAATTTTAAAAAATTTTGCCAGCTTTTGCTAGTTTTATGGTTGAAAAGTCTTTGCGAGTCTCTTAGAAGTCACTTTCAATATGTGAATCTTGAAGAATCTTTGCTAATTGCTTACACAAGAAGCTATAATATACGAATTCTAGCTCAAACACCTTTGAAGATTTGTTTTGGGAAATAGCGTTTAGTATTCACTAAGATATTTACGAAGAATGGTGTTTAGAGTTCTTTTCGATTATGTACTTTGAAAGAAAGGTCAACATGAACAACATTATGAACAAGAATTGTGTTTGGTTCAGATTATGTGGAAATGGGCACGCTTATACTTTGTCAGGTTTTGCGGTAGTTCTTGGTTTGTACGAGCCGTGTGAGATTAAGCATAGGTTGTTCGAGGTACACTTTTGTAGGCTTACTAGAATTGAGAAGGGAAATGGTCATGTTGATAATTGGAGTCGAGTGGGAAATCCTATGATTGAAAGAAAGAATTCATCGTCGCTTAGAAACCCATTGTTGAAAAGTGCTTCACAAGTTGCTAGTGTGGGGGACTTTGCATAGGACGGGTAGCAGGGACAAGTGTCAAAATTCCAATCTATGGGTGATGAGTTTGCTTGAAGAGACACGAAATGGTAATGCTGCTTTGATATTAGTTGAGTACCTTTCGAGGAGAGCTTCGGGGATCAATGATAAAACTATGAAAGTTGTGAAGGTCACTATGTGACCAGGATAGCACAAAACCTGGGGTACTTCAAGGATGCGGAAATAGCTAAGTATTCAGAGCCGAAGGAGAGTGAGACATGGGATGACAAAGATTTTGGGAAAGCATTGGATAGGAATACGAAATAGTTGGGAGCTTGGACTGAACCACCTCCACCACCACCAAATGGGATATGTGCAAGGAAGTGTATCGAGTAGTCCTGACTCGGGATGGGGTGATTAGAATTTGAATGATATCGAGCGTAGGAAAGTTTGGAGTTATTCGATGCTTATGAAAAACAATTACATCAATAATTATTTGATGCTGATTGTTCAACATTTGGCACATGGTGCCAATTCTGAGATGCCTCCCTATAACCCACCAAATGTTCCACCCTAGCATTTTCCTTACACTCCTTATCCTAATCCTTATCCTTACCCCTACATGGGTAACGTACGTTATACCGATCCTACAACTAGAGCTTATGGTAGTGGTCATACGGGTGGTAGTGCAACTTATGAGATAGGAGGTTCGTCATCTGGAGCTCGAAAGAAAGTGAGGAAATACACAGTTTTTGAATAAGAGGAGAATGAGACTGAAGAGAGCGAGGGAGTTGAAGAAATGGACGAAGACGATGATGATGATGCATGATCAGGATGATCAAGATTTGAAAAAAAAATTATTTGTAACAGATAATTTGTTTTTCTATTCCTTAAACTATTTATTTTAGGATGTTAACGTATTTGGATTTAGATTATCTATTTTATTATGTTTCGTAATATTTGTTTGTTTTGTATATTTTTTTAGTTTTGCAGGGTGATGTGCATGAAGCCTAATGTTGGTTTATATTCGGAGTCGGCGAACTCATTTGCTTATTTGTAACCAAATACGCAAGATGCATATTGAGCCCGAATAGTACCTTTTTAACTAAAGTTGTCCCATTTTCAATAATTTGAAGTTCTTTTTTTTACATTGAGGACAATGAAAAACTTAAGTTTGGGGGAGGGAAGAAAAGAGAAAAAATGGTTGCATTTTTAAATTTTTATTTTTATTTTAAATTTTTAGGTAATCTTCTAGAGTCATTAGAATAAAATACGTTTGCTCTTATTGATCTAGTTGTTTTCACACATAAAAATTAATACATTTAAACAACTTGATCATTTCAATGGTAAAATAAGGCTATTTGAATATTTTTAGACATAATCAGATTACGAGAGCAGATCCATTTTGGATTCGATAACATTTGCTAGTACATTTTATAGCCTTTCCACTAAAATAGTGAGGATTTGAGCTTTTTTCGTATATAGCATACATCTTTTATGCCTAATATTTTTCTATGCGTGTGCCGGTGATTATGTCGAGTCTAGAACTTGTTCTTGTTATGCACTATGGATAAGATCGCTTTCGGGTGATAGAAAATATATTCAGGTGATAAGAGGCAACTTATAATTGAAACCAAATGGCCATCCGTTTACAATTGAGAAATTTTTGCTAACCACACCGGTTAGTTAACCACGTATATGGAACCCACTTGTTAGCATTCATTTTTAACGCTAGATACCCTTAGTTACACCCGTTGAGCCAATCATTTCTTTTGTTTAAATCCTGAAAAATACAAAAATATTTTTACACTTTACACCTTAGCCTAACCCAATTTAAGTCCATTGAAGTTTGGAGGAATTGGTACGTTTTTTATGGTTACGAGTTGACTACAGTTTGTATTGTGTATGTGTTATTGCAACAAAGAAGAAGATCGCTACTCTTATTTGTATTTTTGTGATGTATGCTCATCCAAAGTGTGGGGGTGACAAAGGAAGGAGAAAAAAAAGTAAAAAAAAAAGTAAATGAAAATAAAGTCATCGAAACTACAAGGTGATGAATATAGCCAATGAAGGAAGAAGAAGTATGTGAGACATATCGATTAGCCAATGTGCTAAGACGTGATATGCATGTGCAGAATTTAAAATATTTATCGAAGAGAAGAATGTTGGGTACGTAATCATTTTATGGAATGAATTGTTGAAAATAGCTTATGGACTTGATTTTGATTATTTTTCGTTTGTAGAAACCTATCACAAATAAATCCCATGCCTAACTTTTACCTTGTTATTAACCTTTAGCTTAATGTTATAACCCGAATAAAAGACCTCTTTGATGAATGTATATGATTGTTTTGATACTTGTACAAGCTTATAATATGACACATAAATCATGATTGAGTAATGAGTGATTCACATACACCACCCAATTATACATCTGAGTGTTGAGTGAATTTAAAATCCAAAATCATTCTTAAGGTGCTAAGTTATGTTACCTAGCTCGAGATTCATTTGGTTATTGTTTCTTCGTATATAAATTTTAAATTAATAATTGTTCTTTTAGGAATAATTATTATACTTTTGCGAACCACGATCTTTAAACCATTAAAATAATTTTTCTAAATGCTAGACTTGCTCGAGGGCGAGCAGAACTTAAGTATGGGAGAATTTGATAACACTCAGATTGAGTACGTTTTTAGTCGTATTATCGTTAGTTTTGTGCATTATATTTGGTTATATTTATAGACTTTTGCTACTTAATCCTATAAAAGTGTATATGCTAGTTAAGTATAGCCAAGTACAAGAAAAGAAGAGTAAATGACGAAGAATTGAAGGAGTTATGCACATGTTAAGATTCCCGAAACTAGAGCAACGTTGGAAACCGTACAATCACAAGATGATTCATTAACACCAATGTTTCCAAGCCT
This sequence comes from Chrysanthemum seticuspe, assembly GCA_019973895.1. NCBI lineage: Eukaryota > Viridiplantae > Streptophyta > Magnoliopsida > Asterales > Asteraceae > Chrysanthemum > Chrysanthemum seticuspe. Next base: position 68,097,798 of record BPTQ01000005.1, on the reverse strand, counting down.
TAATATCAAGAAAATATCAAGTTCTATTGAAGAATAAAGAGCCACGATCGAAGATCATGCATGCAACGAGCTACAATGAGAAAAGACAAGTTTTGTGTGTAGAAGACCTCCACCCGATCGGCTAGAGCCCGCAGCCGATTCGGCTGGGGAGTGTGAACAAGACCAGCCGTTCTGCTGAACTCAATAATGGTCGGCTGGGGATAACTGTCAATTACAAAATCGCATTTAATAGTGGTGTTACTCCCTATAATCGTTGGTGGCTGATCATTTCTTGATATTAACTCCTAGAGAACATTTTTACTTGATTATTAAGAGTTCTATTAGCATATATTCGATCCCGATAAGGATTTAAAACATACGTTTTTAGGGGGTTATTTAAGCCCTAAATCGACACATTTTATATCCGTTACTACTTAAAATCGTTCCTTTTCACATTTTAAGTCTTTTGGAGGAAAAATGCTGGAATGAAGCATATTTGGACGAAAAGGAGCGAAAACATGAAGAAAAAGGCAAAGTCAAGATCCAAGGCAGTTTTTCAAGCCTAACGGCGTCCCAACCAAAGGGTGAAGCCGTCCCTAAGGAAGAAATCTAATTAGAATGCAAGCGAAGGCTCAGGTGAAAAAGAGGTTCTAAAGCATGATGGCGTCACGCCTAAAATCTGGAAGGCGTCTCCCTTGTTTTCTACACCAGACGCCAAAGAACCATCTCAAGACTACGTCCTTCATGAAGACAGACGGCGTCACACTCATCAACTGACGCCATCCCAACGATGACTTGGCCCAAACGAAACCCTAATGACGACGACCTGACGGCGTCACCATCAAAAGGCTACGCTGTCACACTTGTAAATCTATATATAGAATTTGATTTTTCTACATTTAGAGAGGTAGAATTTTGGAGAGCAAACCCTAATTCGTGTGTAGTCCGACTTGGACAGTATTTTAGGGTTCCAAACCCTTCTTTACATCATAAGAGAAGTTTGTTAATCAATCATATCATTATGTCTACCTTATGTTTAATTGTTTGCGTGTATGCATGCTTATTTACCATGAGTAGCTAAATTACTATTGTGTTTGCTTAGATCCATGAAACCTAGTTGTTAATTATTGTTAGGTTGTATCTTGTCTTGATTGGTAGACGCTAGAGTAAGGAAATCTGGCTTCTTCTTTAATTGTTGCGCGCTTGAACGTCCTAAATACCAAAAAGCTTGAGAGTGCACTTGAGTCATCCTTGTGTTTATTGTGTGAGTTGTAGCTTTAGGATAATAGAGTATTCGGGGGAGATACTACGGTACTTGACGATCCTAGGTAGTCTATAGGAGAGTTGCAATTCATAGAACTAGGGAATTAGGCACCCCCTATGACCAAACAGAATACAACGCACCAATTAAGATGAGGATGTGACTATTCAACCGACCAATAAGAGATAACTAGGGAGTAAGAACATCTAAGTAAATACACTTTTAATCATCATAAGAGCACACCTACATTAACATAGCCTATCTTCCCTTTTCATTGTTTAAGTAGTTAGTTAGTTTAATTAATTAGTAGTTAAAATTGGTAGAAGTACCATCCCCCACTCCTATACCTCGAGATATTTACTTGCTTTCTAAAAAACATAAAAGACTAAAAAGAATCTCCCTCAACCTTACCTTCTCGTCATACATCTCTTCCTAGCATCTCTATTCCCCTAGAGAACGATCAACCCCCTGGGCTTAACCATACTACACTGCAACGATTAGGTACACTGCCTAGAGGGTTGTAAAGCTTGCTCGTAGAAAAGGAAGTCTTTCGACCCGAACCTGAACATCAAGTTTTTGGTGCCGTTGCCGGGGAATAGAATAGCTAGTTAGATTTCTATCTCGTTTAGGTCTACTCGCTTGATTCTTATCAAGTGAGCTTTTTCTTTTTTTTCTTAGCTTTCTTTTAGTCTATCCCCCTTCTTTGTGTTTTTGTTCGTAACCTCGTCACTTTTCGTCATGGAATGTGACAATCCACCCAACAACGATCCACCACATCATCCACTACCACCACCCAATCCACCACCACTTGTTTCGCCAAGAGGCCGTACTCTTGGTGAATACTCTAGACCGAGCCATCAAGGCTATAGGAATACCATTGAGCTTCCGATTCAAGCTCAAACTACGGCTGCGCGATCCGACACCATCCGGTTGGTGCAAAACGAATGTTCATTCCATGGACTTCGTTCCAAAGATCCTAATCAGCATCTCAAGGATTTCCTTAAAATCGTTGACTCCATTGACCTTGATGCTACAACTCGGGAGACCACGCGATTGCTTCTCTTCCAATTCTCTCTACGAGACCAAGCTAGTAATTAGGTTGAGCGACTTCCCGCAAGATCCATCTCAAGTTGGGATGATCTCACCACCCGTTTCCTCGCCCAATTTTTCCCACTGGGGAGAACCACCAAGCTAAGGAATGGCATCTTGATGTTCCAACAACGTCAAGGCGAAACCCTTTATGAGGTGTGGAATCGATTCAGGGACTTACTCCACAAAGTCCCTAATCACAACATTGATCTTTGGCTCCAAGTCCAAATATTTTATGATCATGTCAATCTCTCCACAAGGCAAACCATTAACTAAGCGGCCGGTGGTAAGCTTAGTGAACTAACCGCGGAAGAGTCATGGGGTAAAATAGAGGACCTTGCGCTCTATGACAACGAATGTTGGAATGACCCCCGTGAGTTGCCCAAAACTGTAAAGGTAATATCCTTGCCTCCAATTAACTCATAACCTTTCAAGCGTAGGATGCTCGAACTTGAAGATCAAGTCGAATTCTTAGTGAGTTCCTACGAAGCTCCTAAACCTTCACGCCAAGTGAACAAAGTCTCTTCCTTGTGTGAGTTATGTAGTGGTCCCCATGACACTCCTAATTGCACGAGACTCCCCGAACAAGCTTCCGTGGACTACGCATCCTCGCATACCAACGGAGCGGGAGGAAGATTCCCCACAACCCCCGGACCTAGGACTTACAACGAAGCCCGAGAGGCATGGAAGGTCAAACCCGAATATTATTGGAGTCAAACCAAAGAATTCACCTCTAACGACTCTCCATGGCCCCAACACAATTCAAGCCCTTATGCCCCTAGTCAACATAACTTGGAAGGGATGATGCGAAACTTCGCAATATCCCAAATAGCCAAGCTTTCGGATCGCTTTAATCAACAACAAGCCGAGATGGATAGGAAGATAGATAACCTCTTGAAAGCCATTAACAATCATGATAGGATGGCAACCGAAAAGGTTAATGCCATCTCGACTTACTCCTCCGAAAAGGCTCCCCTTGTAAAGATAAAGGACCCCAAGCAAGTACTTCGCTCACTCGCAATTAGGCAATGAAACTAGGGACCCGTCTTCATCAAAGCACGTTCACTTCATCAATGCCATTACCCTAGTGCGACCAAATAGGAATTATGATGAAGGAAACCATGAGACGGTGCTTGAGGTTAGTGTGACTCCTAAGGATGAAACAACTAGAGAAGAAGATGAAGTAGGTGACGAATACTTCAACAAGTTTCTTACGGAAGAGGAACTTTCATACCACCCACACCTAGTACACGACCTTCGTCCCTTTTATACTATGAGATGCCCACACATCACCTTTGAAAATCCTAGGAACCTCAACATACCTTGTTGCATAGGACATCTTTTTGTGGCAAAGGCCAAAATCGATCGCAAGTCCCCAATAACCATCATGACTAGCACGTACTATAATTAGGTGATGAAAAAACCTATTTCAAATAGGCAAGATCTCGACGATCCTAGAATAAGATGTAATTTCCTCGGTAGAGTTAATGGATTGCCCATCTATGTAGGAAGCTTCACGTACCTAACGGATTTCGTGATTGTGGAAGATATTAGTTCGGCTATAGATCCTAGCTTGTCCCATGTAGTTCTTGGAAAGCTATTCGTAGATAGCTCTGGGATGACTTATGATCCATCATTAGGGATAGTTAGATTCAAGGATGAGACCGATGACGTTGCCTACCAAATGCCATTTAAGATTGAGCAATTCTCATCACTATCCAATAATGAGAAAGAACTTAAGCTATCGGTCTATTATAGGAATGAGGAGGATATAAGGAGAGGGGTAGATTATGTGATGAGTAAGATATTTGGATTCTATAAAGAATGTGTGAAGTTAGGACCGGAATATAGAACCAATTGGGAGCATGATGATTTCCTAGAAAGATGCACAATAGGACATAACTATGCTATGGAAAATCCCTAAAAAATCATCATGAGGAAGGAGATGATGGTAATGAAGTCACGTAGGGGCACGACTTCGAGTTTAGCTACAAGACTCATAAATAAAGAAAAACGCTTCTTGGGAGGCAACCCATGCTTAATTGTTTGCTTGTTTTGTTTTTCAATTATGTTTGTGTGTTTATATATCTTTTTCTTTGTTGTTTATTCTCATATTTGGTTTTGTGAAAATGCTTTATTTTGTTTTTAACCTCTTCTTAATTGCATATAAAGGTATTTTACAAAAAGATAAGTGTAGGGAAGATCACATATGTTTTAAGAACACGCATGAACATGAGATTAGAAATAATTGGAATTGTATATATTTGTGTGTTTGTTAGAGTCAAATGTGTAGAAAACTAGAAGGGGGGTTGAATAGTTTACCAATTAAAAACTTTGTTTTGAAACTTATTGAAAGATCAATTGATATTGATCTTTGGATATGTTGATGAAATATGCAAGTAATATGTAAAGAGTAAATAAGGAAAGAAATGATCAAACCACAACAAGTTGTTTATAGTGGTTCGGTCTACAAGGACTCTATTTCCTTGCCCTACTCCACTCCCCGAGTCTCACACTCGAGAGTTTAACTTCATTAGTCAACAAGCTCCTTTCACCGGCGGAGAAAACCTTTACACTTCACTTACACTTTTTCCGACACTAAGCTAGATGTCGAGTTCTTTCCAAGGGTACAACTACTCCCACACACAATGTATTTTGAGGACTAAAATACTAACCACTCACACTCACAATATTATGATGGTTTAATACAACAATGAAGTATGAATCAACACTAGATCATACAACACTAAACAAACAAGACTTCCAACTTCTCGTTTGAAGCTTGAATGTGACTTGATCTTCTTTGCTACAAAAGACATCACTAATATGATCTGAAATTGAGTTAGAAAGGTTAGAGAGAAGATATGTATGAGATTATAGTAGAAAGGGATGAAAAACTACTTGGCTTGGCATTGCTATTTATAGCCAAAATGGACAGGAGCGTCCACGGACCGCGGAACCCTTAAAAGGGTTCCGCCCGTGTACCAATTTGGTACCGCCGGGTCTGACAGCCAAGATATCAAATCTTGCCAAAGTCAACTCTATCTAAGTGAGATTGTGCAAGATATGAAGAGTACAAATCCACACAAAATATCTAATGAAATCTTCCAATGATTTCCATGATGCATAACATGATGTCATATGTTGTATTTCTATTTTTAGAAATATGCAAGTACTTAAGTAGTGTTTGGTTTTAAGAACCTAACACATTCTAAAAACTACTATCATACATAATGATTAGAGTCATATCAAGATGTCACTAATCATAAATGTAAATGCTTGAATGATGAATTATATTATTTGAAAAAGCTTGTTTTAATATCTATTAAACTTTACAAGCTTTAAGCTTTTATACAAATTAAATTTACTTTTGTCGTTAACAAAACTTAGGTAAAGATCAAAAATATAAATAACGTTTAATGACGATATTTGTATTAACAATCTCCCCCTTTTTGTTGAGGACAAAATATAAATTTTATTTTTATAAAAGATACAAAGTTTGTGCAAGAGTTATAAAAATATTAGTTTTAGAACTTGAAAAGAGAATGATAATGCAAGTGTATGATGTTTGACTTTTTCTGAAAGTCAAGTATTCACTAGTTGATGCATGATGTTGACTTTTTCAGAAAGTCAAAGTATGCAGTTGACTTTTTAAGAAAAGTCAAGTATTATCAATGATGTATCCTGTTTTACTTTTTCAGAAAAGTCAAAATATAATCAAGTTCTATATTTTCTCCCCTTTTTTGTCTCAACAAAAAGAAGTGACGATGCGGAATGTAATGAGCCCGAGCCATTATCTCCCCCTTGATCAAAGCTCCCCCTAAATTGGGTGCTCAATGGGAAGATACATGGATTGTGAAAATAAAGCTACAAAAAAAATGTTAGTAATAATGATCATTCACAAGCATTTCCAAACACTATGTAAAAGTACCAACACTATAATAAAAACACCATTCATTAGTTAAAATTTTCATGAATAAAGATCATGAAAGGAGAACACAATGATGTGTTTTAGTACAATAAAAAGAGAAAAACTCCTAAGAAAAGAAGAACTAGAAATGCTAATCTATGACCATCCTATTTAGATGGTGGATGAGAAAGAGCATTGAGGCGCTCAAGGATATGATTGAGGATGAACCTCATTTCCTCTTGGAAGTCATGGACCATAACCCGGGTCCTTTCCACGGTTTGGGCCGTTTGCTCACAAGTTGAGCAACCATGCCTAGGAGGGTAGAATGTTTGGGGAGGTTGTGGTGGTGGAATGGTAGATGTGTTGGGGATGTTTGGGGTGGTCATGATGGAGGCAAGCAAAGCATTTTGCATTTGCATAGTCTCACTTAAGTGAGAATCCACCATGCCTTTGAATTGGTGGAGGTTGTGGAGTTCCGCTTAAATCTCCTCTCTAGTGGGATTGGCATCCCACATGCACTCCTCAATGTCCTCAAGATGAGTGGACATTGATGTGGGGAGTGGATGGTCTCCATACAAAGGACCATGAATGTCTTTGTGAATGGGGTGGAAGAGAAGAGGTTTAGGCCCTAATGGGGCGTTTGGGTCAAAAGATGATCGAGGTGACTCATGAGCGATCCGCTCAATTGTGCCAAATGATGGCAATGGTGGTGGATGATTTGGCCTAGGAGGCAAGTCATCCAAGTCCTCCAAGAAAGGATTTGGTGAAGTTGGTGGAGTGGAAAATAACTCCATAGGAAAGAGAGTTGGAGACCTTGGTGGTGAAGGTGGTGAGGGTGTTTTGGATGTTTGGATGGGTGCCGGTGGAGGTGAAGTTGGTGTTTTTGTAGGTGGTGGAGTGGCGATCACAATATGTGATTGATTGGGTGTAGCCAAGGTAAGACTTGTATCATCTCGGATGGGAGATGAGATTGTGAGTGGAGAAGACTCGGATGATGAGCTAAGGTTAACGAAGCAACACGGCCTCACACTAATTCTAGCGGTTTTCTTGCAAGGTTTTGGAGATGATTTTGTCATTTTTGACTTGGGTTTTTCTTTGCTAGATAATAGTAAGAATGAAGAAGGTGTGAGGATGATCGTGGTAAAACCTCTCAATTTATAGAAGTGAAAAATTGATGGATCTGGGACACTATCCTTGTGTCAATGATATTTTGTATGATATTATTAAGCAAGCGGAATTTACTTAAGTAATACTTAGAAGACGGATTATATGATGTATGAGAATAAACACAAGTAAAACACAAAACTCAAGCTCCAATATTATTAATGAAATAATACGAGTGATCTTAGTATCACTAGGGTTACACCTTGAAGCTTTCGTAGGTAAATGTAAAGTAATACGTACCTAAAACAATGACCTAGGATCTCCTTTTATACAACAAGGAGTCCTGCACAAGATAAGTATAAAGCTATCATTATAGAATATACACACAATCTATTCTATACTTATCTAGACACGTTTAACTAAACTTAAACTAATAGCAGTGGTAATAATGAACTGGCAGTGGGAATACGTTTCCACTGCTAGTGTTAATCTCAGCAGTGTAAACCAACAACTATCCGTGGTTAAATATTATTCCCAACAATCCTCCCCTAAACTTATGATTTCTCTGCAAATCAATAAGTTTCTTCTATCTGCATAATCTTCTAGGATTTGGGGAATTCAATCAAACACTTCACTTCTTTCTTAAGTTCTGTATAGCTCTTGAACATTGATCTTGAAGCCTTTGTAACAATGCTCTGACCTTCTCATTGTCTTCATGAACTCTTATTGGTAAGGATAACATCACTGTAAGAGCTCCAGCTCTGAGTGGATATTCTTTCTCAGCAAGCATGAAAAAGTCTTCTCCATTAGCTGTAGAAACATGATGAACTTCACATGAATCATAATAAAACCATTTAGTACCAAAACATGTGAATAAGGTTTTCCAGTAGTCATCATCAACATTTGGTTCATAGAGCCTTCTCAGATTCACCCATAGCTGCATCTCCTTAGTATCTTTGAGATCTTGAGCATTAAACCTTTCTTGAACTAATCTCCATAGTGTATCAAGGTCATCTCTGTCAAAAACTTTAATAAGATCTTCAAATGTCATGAATGTTGAAGTTTCACCTCCCAGCCTTGTGATCTTCCATGTTGAAGCAAAATTGCTAGCAGTGTAAACTTCCCAATCAATAACAGAATGTCGAATTTGCAGTGGTTCTGGATTAAACTCTCTTTGTTCAATCACAATCATTCCAGTCATTTGTTCTTCAGTGACTTTCTCAGTAGGAATCTCCTTCTCAGTAGACTTTGTATGATCTTCATCAATCTTAGTCTTCTTAACAGTTTGAGAATCACTTACTTTGACCTTTCTTTTCAATCTAGAAAACACTGTTACTTCCTTTTCAGAACCCATTGGAGTAAAAGATTTATCTTGTTTTACAGTTCTGTAGTAAGCCTTTTCAATTTGATCATTAGACATTCCTTTGAATTGATGCATCTTCCAACTTCCAACATGACAGCAATAAGTCTTCATATATGAAATAATCTGTCTCTTGGTAGGTTGTCTTGATTTCTTTTGGCCATTTTTGACTGTATCACATCTTCAAGTGCTTGATTGTTCTTCATTTTGATGAAATCCTTCAACTCAGCAGTTCTTTGTTCCTCAGTTAAGGATGCATCAGCAACTAGGTCAATTGCCTTTTTCTTGATTTCAACATTATTAGCAATCAAGAATTCAATATCTTTTTCAGTAGGAACATAACTAAACTCTGGAGTCTTCTCTCTAAGAACTGTAGGTTGAACATTGGAAAGTGGATCTTCTACAGCATCTTCAATTCTGTCCAATCTTTTAGTTTCCAAAAATCTTGCAACCTCCATTTCTTTCAATCTTTTCTTCTCAGCAACTTGTTCTTCTACAATCTGCATAGCAATATCTCTATCATGAGCAATCTGTGCTTGTTGTTTCTTTGAAGTCTTTCTTCCAGTTTGCTCTACTTCTTCCATAACTGCTTTACCCTTGTCCTTCTTCAAAATTTCAAATTCATCAGCAGTGGCAATAATTGGCTCTGCAGTGGAAATATCATCAGTGGTAAAATTAGTTGCAGTTTGGAATATATCTTGATCTTCAAGTTGCTCTCCATGAGTTTGAGTTTCCTTTGCTCCTTTACTTGTAACTCCTTCATCTTCAAAATCAATTTTCCTCCCCTCAGTGTCAGCACCTGTTTTCCTCCCCTGTTTGGATGAATTACCCAAACCATGATCAGCTGAATCACCATCAGTTGGTGAGGATGAAGATGAAATCACTAGCTTTGCAGTCCTCTTGTGCTTTGTCAACCCCTCTACCTCCTCCTGTAATATCTGAATCTCTTTCTTTAAGTAGTTAATATCTTTGGCATGTTGCTTCTTAACTTGAGCCAAAGACTTCTGTAGAGATTCAACCTGCTTTGCTAATTTGGTACACAAAACCTTCAATTCCAATTGGTTCCCACTGTCCTCATCACTTCCAACTGTGTTACCTGTTGGGAGAGGTGAATCATGGGACATAGGTTCAGATTCCACCCTAGTTGGTACACAAAACCTTCAATTCCAATATGTTCCCACTGTCCTCATCACTTCCAACTGTGTTACCTGTTGGGAGAGGTGAATCATGGGACATAGGTTCAGATTCCACCCTAGTTTGACTAGGTTGAAGTCTAGAACCACCACGGCTTGTTCCTAGACCATAAGGTTCAGAAACTTGCTGTGTTGGCATGAGAGGAGTAGACTTTTTAGGCCTTCTCTCATAGGTTCTTGAAACTGTTGGAGTATAATCAATGTTTGGAACATTAATTATGGGTGTGTTTTGTTCAGTTGAAATTTTAGCAAGCATTTGGGGTAGGAGAGGTGTAGAAATCATATTGCCATCTTTGTTCAAATTTTGAAAAACCTTAGGCTTTAGGCAACTGATTTGATAAACATTTATATGGGGTTGCAGTTGAAACGTATTTAGCACTGCTTGCACAAACCTTGGATACATTAAAAATTTTGTTTTACTCTGTACATTGCCTTTCATACTTATAAAAATATAATTTGACCAATTGAAAATCCTATCAGTAACAAGACAAACCAAAGGATAAGCCATGGTTGAACTAAATTGCTCATAAGATGTTTTCTTTGGACTGAGACAATGCAACAGAGTATGAATAAAAAATCTCCATTGGGGACAAAAACCACTCTTTTTGAAAGTAGCCTTTTTTTCAGTGGTATCATACCCCATGGATGATAAAGTATCATGAATTTCAGGCAGAGGTAACGAGATGAGACCATTGAGATCACCCAAGTGGAGTTCTCTCCTCAAGGATGCCTCAGTAACATCTATAGTTACCCCATCCACAGTGGCTCTTAGAGCATCCACTGTTTCATGTGTATCTCCAATCTCAAGTGTTATGGACTTTGCAGTAGCCCAAAACTGTTTGATTTGAGAGATATAGATTGTGGGTTTTAAAAGTAAAGCATACCTTATATGCGTGGTATTGAGAAAGTCCACAATCTCATGAAAAACAGGGCCACTCTTCTCGTCAGACTTTTGTAAATAGGCCACTAGGTTGTGCTCATCTGCAAACTTCAAAGACGCCATAGAAACTTTTGATGAAAAACGATATTATGTCAGTAGGAATTGAGAGAATAACAAACCAATTGAAAGTAAAAGATATATATATAGGATTAGGGTTTAGAAGTATTGCGCAAGTAAAATTATCTTAAGAAAGTATTTTGATTTTTTGGAAAGAAGATAATTTTCTTAAATATTTTAACCCTATATATTTATGGCATCAGTGGTTACTTCCAACGACTAGTAAAAAATTTGTTACTGACACAATAAGTTTAACGGCTAGATCATCAGTGGGAAAATAACACTGTCAGTGGAAACTGTGAACTAGCAGCGGTAATTTTTCACAAAAATTTCAAAGAGCAGTTTTAAATAAAAACTTGAAAACTAGACTACTCTTATCATAGTTTTTAGAAAACTACAAGCTATCAATGGATTTGATGTGTCTTTACCATGAGCCGTTTGCTATGGACTAGCCAACTCTTAATCATAAAGAATATGGTGAGTTGATAACCATATAGTTTTTGGTAAACTATCAACCATAAACGGATTTGTCATGTCTTTACCAGTAGCCGTTTGCTCTGGACTAGTTGATTCTTATGTGTATTAGACATGGTGAATCAATAACCATTTGTTGTGCATCTCAGATATACACCTTTTAACTCCAAAACTCCTCATACAAATACAAACTCATACAACAATTTCAGTACCCAATAGCCTCCCCTCAACACTAACACAATTATGGATTAAGCATTCCAATACCTGTAACCAAGTACTGAAATCTTCCCACATCAAGACCTTTTGTTAACAAATCAGCATAGTTGTCATCAGTATGAATTTTGACAACTTGAATTAGTCCCTTTTCATAACAGTCTCTAATGAAATGATGTCTAATTTCAATATGTTTGGTCTTTGTGTGTTGAACATGATTCTTAATGATGCATATGGTACTGCTATTGTCAATATGAATGATGGTATTCATAAAATTGTACCCATAGTCCAAAAGTTGATTCTGAAGCCATAGAACTTGAGCACAGCAACTTGCAACAGCTATATACTCTGCTTCAGTTGAAGAATTAGCCACCATTATTTGCTTCTTGCACTGCCATGACACTAACCTGTTGCCAAGAAATTGACATCCACCAGTTGTAGATTTTCTATCCAAGCTAGCTCCAGCATAGTCACTATCTGAGTAAGTAACCAGATCTAAAGGAGAATCTCTGGAGTACCACAATCCCAGAGTAGGAAATGCTTTAAGATATCTGAAGATCTTCTTCACAGCAGTCAAGTGAGAGAACTTGGGAGTAACTTGAAACCTTGCACAAGCACACACAACAAACATAATATCTGGTCTAGAGGATGTAAGATACATCAAAGAGCCACTCATAGACCTATACATGTGCACATCAACAGCTTCACCACTGTTTTCCTTAAGAAGTAGATGTGTAGTCTTGTCTGCAGGAGTGCTGGATGACTTTGCATCAGTAAACTTGAACTTCCTTAGTATTTCAGCCACATATTTATCTTGATTAATGAAAATACCATCTGGCTTCTGGAGTACTTGAAGTCCTAGAAAGAATGTGAGTTCTCCCATAGAACTCATCTGAAATTCTTCTTTCATCAGCTTCTCAAAATCTTTGCACGTCTCTGGCTTTGTAGATCCAAAAATGATATCATCAACATATACTTGGACAAGCAAGATATCATTCTTGTCTTTCTTGATGAACAAAGTTTGATCCACTCTGCCTCTATGAAACCCATTTGAAATAAGATAAGTGGTTAAGGTTTCATACCATTTCCTTGGTGCTTGATGCAAGCCATACAAAGCTTTAACTACCTTGTAAACTTTGTTAGGATATTCAGGGTCTTCAAAGCCTGGAGGTTGTGAGACATAAACCTCTTCATCTATCTGCCCATATAGAAAAGCACTTTTTACATCCATTTGATAGACTTTAAAGCCCATAAAAGATGCATAGGCTAAGAACAGCCTAATTGCTTCAATCCGTGCAACAGGGGCAAACACTTCTTCATAATCAATACCCTTCTCTTAAGTATAACCTTGAGCCACAAGCCTAGCTTTATTTCTGATAACAATTCCCCTTTCATCTTTCTTGTTTCTGAACACCCATTTAGTACCTATTACCTTCTTGCCAGAAGGCAAATCATAAAGCACCCATACCTTTTGAAGCTTAAATTGGAGTAACTCTTCTTGCATTGCTTCCACCCAACTTTCATCTTCAAGTGCCTTGTAGACATTCTTTGGCTCCATTTGTGACAGAAAGCACATAAATAGACATTCATTCTTGCCTTCATGACTTTTAGATTCATATATTTTACTTATGAATCCATGAACATCAGGCAACTTTGTTTGTCTTCTAGTCTTCACAGGTGAATAGACATCCCCAATCACATTTTTAAGAGGATGTGATTTATGAACAGTGGTGTGGGGAGTCTGAGGAACTGCAATCTCACTTGACATATTTGAAATTTCAACATCATTGGCTTGAGCTTCCATAGTAACTGGAGTGGTGATTTCCACATCTGGTGTTGCAGTGGAAACACTTTGCCGAACAGTGGAATCTGAATTTCCACTGCTTTCAGAAGTTTCAGCATTCAAATTACAATTTCCTTCTTTTTCCAAATCACTAGAAGGATGAGCTACTCCAGTTTTCTGAACATCATTATTATCTGCATAGTCCCAAAGAGGTAGACTGAATTCATCATGATCATCTGCATCCTCTTTGCTTGATTCATCATCATCAAGAAACTCTTCTGAACCTGCAAAACTAAAAGAAGATGTTCATGTATAAACAGGCACATAGTTCATAGTATCTGTTAGAGTATCAAGATCAAACAATCTTTCTAGACCAGTTCCTTTGACATTGACTTTGTTTTCCAGGAACTCAACATGCAGATTCTCTTCAATCTTTTGGGTTCTTAAGTTGAATACTCTGAAAGATTTACTAACCATGGAATACCCAACAAAATACCCTTCATCAGCTTTTTCATCAAACTTGCCCAGATAATCTATGGTATTAAGAATAGATACATGACACCCAAATGGTCTCATGAAGTCAAGGGTAGGTGGTCTTCCCCTAAACAATTCATAAGGTGTCTTGTTCTTTGTCATTACAATTAAAACCCTGTTTTGCACATAACATGCAGTGTTAACTGCTTCAGCCCAAAAAGTAATTGGCAATTTGGAATCGGCCAACATGGTTCTAGCAGCCTCTATCAATGTCCTGTTCCTCCTCTCAGCAACACCATTTTGTTGAGGAGTTCTAGCCACACTAAATTCTCTTTTAATACCTTTATCTCTGCAAAACTCATCCATAACTCTATTCTTGAATTCGGTTCCATTGTCACACCTAATGATTTTAACTTTCATATCATATTGGTTTTCTACTTCAGTGATAAATATCTTGAGGATGCCAGTTGTTTCATCCTTAGTTCCAAGAAAGAAAACCCATGTAAATCTGCTAAAATCATCAGTCACCACAAGACAATATCTCTTAAGATTCAAGCTGCTCACTGATGTAGGACCAAACAAGTCCATATGTAACATTTGAAGAGGGTGAGCAATAGAGTTAACCAACTTTAACCTGCAAGAAGCTCTGTGTTGTTTGCCTTTGAGACAAGCCACACAGGTTTGATCATTTTCAAATCTTTTCTGAGGTAAACCTCTCACTAAACCATCTTTGACAATCTTGTTAATGGTTTTGAAGTTGACATGACCAAGTCTTCGATGCCATAACATGGATTCATCCACTGTGGCTTTTACAAGCAAGCAAGCATAATCATCTTTAGCTACAATGTTGTTCATATCAAAGCTATAGAGATTGCCTTTTCTAGGAACTTTAAGAAGTATCTGACTTTCATCAGGCATCTTAAAGTCCTTAGAAAGAACAAAACACATATCTTTGGTAAAAAGAACATTGTTCATCTTGTCACACATTTGTGACACACTAAAAAGATTGTACTTAAGCTCTTTTACATAGTACACAGGTTCAAAGTCCAAGTTACCAGTTTTAATTACACCTTTACCAGCAACTTTTCCATTAACTCCACCTCCAAAGCTGACATAATGTCCATCATATTGCTCAAATCAGAAAGATAGGACTTGTTGCCAGTCATGTGCCTTGAACACCCACTATCTGTATATCCTTGATCTGATCTTTTTGTCCTTGGATGTTCCTGCACATATGAGTAAAGAGTTAGTTTCTTTTGGGGACCCAAGCCATGATTGACTTGGATCTGCCTCGTGTATCAATATAGTTAAATCTATCAAAGGTCATTGATACACCATTGGGATTGGTTGTAGAGGTGTTTCTTTTAGGTTTTCATTCCCAACGTGCTGAGGCCTTCACAGCATTCCCCATGTTCCCCCTTTTCTTGTTAAAAGCCCTTTCAGTGGAAACCTTAGAAGCAGTTGAAACTGCTGATTTCCTTTTAGGCACCCACTGTTGATTGTAATTAACCTTTTTAACTTGAAAAGATCCTTTCCCTGTTTGTGCAGATTTAGTAAAAGCTGTTTTATTTTGTGCACTTTTAACAGGTGACTTAGGGTGAGCAGTGTTAACTGTTTTTGCAGTGGCAAATGTTTTGAAGCCACTTCTAAGTTGAACTGCTCTAGGGACCATTTTGCTGTGTGGGTTAGGGTGAACATTATATTGAGACATGTTTGACTTTACCCTTTTCTTCCTATAGACTTCCCTTCTCCCAACATGATAATTACAATAAGCATGTAAATGATCAAAACTACCACAGATATAGCATGCCTTATTGTTCATCACAAAATCACTACCTAGTTGTTGAGATTTAACATGATTCCAACTCCTCTGGTTACCCCTAGGAGCTGTAGGCTTGTTCCTATACATCTCAGCATACTTTACAGTTGGTCTAGGTTTATTAACTAGTTTCCTAGGTTCCTCTGTAACAGTATTAGCAACTTTTGGGAGAGAAGTCTCTACTTTCTTTTTATCATTCTCATCAACAACTGATGAGTCACTAGCACTCTCAAACACATCATTTTCTAGCTTACTCTCTTCCTCACTCTTCACAACTGTGTCCTTTAAAGGACCATATTCTCTTTCAAGATCCTTAAAATCCTCTATGCCTGTATGAGCTAAATCTATACCTGGAGGTGCTGGAACACCTCTTAGTGGTGGAGGCACTGTATTATAACCCATACCAGACTTAGCTTTATTATATATTTGAGCATTCTAAATTTTATCAATTGACTTAGACTGATGATAACATGTGTCTAAAGTTAAATTGACATTTTCAGTTTTTTGTTTAAGTTTATCAAGTTCCTTTTGGTATGCCTCATTCACAGTTGTAGTAAACTCTATCTCTCTCCTAATGAGAATCATATCATCATTATATTTTGACTCAGTATCCTGATAATGCTCTATTTGCTTTTCTAAAACTGCCATAGCTCTCCTAAGATTAGACACAGTATAATTAGCATTATATAACTCTTGTCTTTCATTGGAGTATAAGTCATTAAGCCTTTCTACTTCTTTAGCAGCCCTACAAGTTTTAGAACAACTATCAAAGTTTTGTACCTCAGAATCAGAAAAAGCCATAAGAGCAACTTCAGCAGAAACAAGAGCAGCATCAGTGTGTTCTTCTTCAAGATCATCAGCCATGAAACTCCAATCATAGCTCACACCATCAATAGCCAACATTGCCTTTGGTTCTTCCACAGTTGGTCCCTTCTTTTGCTTGTACCATGTAGACCTGTTATCCTTGGTCTTTGGTCTTCTACATTCTCTAGCAAAATGTCCAAACTTGTGGCAGTTAAAGCATTCCACTTTCTTCTTATCAAATCCTGCAGTATCATCACCATTAATGTGGATAGGCTTGCCAGTCTTCTTGTAGAATTTCTTAGCCCTCATGCTAAGAAGAGCTATCTGCCATTTTATATCCATCTCCTCCAAGTCATCTTCATCGATTTGCTCTATGTCTTCATGAGTTAAGAGAGAGCCATCAACTTGTGTGGAGATAAAAGCATAAAAGGTAGGATCTCCAATACTAGCAACCTTCTTCGTTGATCCTGCAGTGGCAATATTCACATTGCCACTGGAAACTTTAGAACCTACAGTGGCAATATCATCATCACTTTCATCATCAGAAACATCACTGTCAACAGAGGTTGACAACAATGCCAAGCCACTAGAGCTTGTACCAAGTTTCCCTGCCTTCTTTAACCTTTGCTCAATTAATTTGAAGTTGTTGTACAGATCATTGAGCTTCATTGTTTCAATGTCTGTTTTGTTTTCCCAAACAGTGACATTTGTTTGAAACTCTGAAGGTAAACTTCTTAAGAACTTCAAATTGAGGTCTTCCTTTTCTACCTCAATGCCAAACACAGTTAGCTGTGTAACAATCTTCTGAAGCTTGGTAAAAATGCTATCAAGTGAGTCATTACTTGAAGCAGTAAAGTTTTCATAGCTTTGCTTCAACAATGTCTTTTGAGTCTTCTTAGTAGCATCATTACCACCAAACACAGAGCAAATTTCTTCAAATAATTCTTTAGCAGTCTTAAACTTGCTGAATGCAATGATCTGATCTCTGGGAAGAGTCATCAGCAATAGACTTCTAGCCTTAAGATCATTCTTCCTCATTGCCTTTTCAACATTGGATTCAGGCACTGATACTTTCACAACATCTGTTTCTCCAACCTTCACAGTACTAGTTACGGGCTTGAAAGAATCACCAAGTTGAATGATCTCCCATAGAGCATAGTCCTGTATGAGGAAGTATTGCTCAATCAATATCCTCCACATCTCAAACTCATTAAGCTTAAGCTTAGGGAGTCTGGGTGTAGAAGAAGAGTTTGATTGGTTGTTTTCCATCTCCATTGAACTGAGTGAGTGAGTTAAGCAAATTCTTTAGATCTTCTAAAACAAAATACCAGAACCTTCGCTCTGATACCACTTGATGGATCTGGGACACTCTCCTTGTGTCAATGATATTTTGTATGATATTATTAAGAAAGCGGAATTTACTTAAGTAATACTTAAAAGACGGATTATATGATGTACGAGAGTAAACACAAGTAAAACACAAAACTCAAGCTCCAATATTATTAATGAAATAATACGAGTGATCTTAGTATCACTAGGGTTACACCTTGAAGCTTTCGTAGGTAAATGTAAAGTAATACGTACCTAAAACAATGACCTAGGATCTCCTTTTATACAACAAGGAGTCATGTACAAGATAAGTATAAAGCTATCATTATAGAATATACACATAATCTATTCTATACTTATCTAGACATGTTTAACTAAACTTAAACTAATAGCAGTGGTAATAATGTACTGGCAGTGGGAATACGTTTCCACTGCTAGTGTTAATCTCAGCAGTGTAAACCAACAACTATCCGTGGTTAAATATTATTCCCAACAAAAATTATGGAGAAATGTGTTTGATTTGATGTTAAACCATTGAAGAGATGAGGTTCCTAATGATTTGGAAGTGGGTTGAATGCAAGTCATATCACCCAAGTCAATCCATACAAGAGAGATGGAGTGAAGAAGAAAAGATTTGCAATAAATGTGTTCTAATGAGTGGAATTTCCTAACAATCAGATTACCCACGGATTTGAAGGTACCAAAAATTTGGTTCCTTCCTTTATGCCAAAGGGCTCCTTGGGTGGATTTTTCAAATTTTTGAATTTTGGTGGGAAATGGATTTCTTATATACCTAAGTGAATTATACTAGTTCTAATAAGAGTATAAACTAGTTAAGATTGATTTATAAGTAATGGATGGTAATTTGGAATCACGAAAGAGTCAAAATTCAGAAAATTACCTGGAGGATCTACGACACCAAAATCATACACGGCCGGAACCCTAAAAAGGGTGCCGTCTGGTCCGCCTGTACAGGTACGGCGGTACCAATTTACATAACGGACGGTACCAAATTTTTGGTGCCGTCTGATCCGTGAAGTGCAGAAAAGTGGACAGAGTACGTTTTTAGGTGTCGGGGACTTTTCCGAAACCTGAAATTTTTCTCAAAAGTTGTTACACTAAACATTTCTAGTTAGGAAAAGTAAATAACACATGTATAAACATAGTGGAGCATAGATTTTGAGAAAGACTTTTTGATTTTCACATAATAGTGAAAATGGGTAAAATTTGATAGCATACTTGTGCTATCCCCCTGCATAAGATTGTTAGCATACGACATTGTTTCAAGTTATATTATCATCCTACATAATAAAAACAACTAAATAGTGTCAAACATTAAGGATAATGCATTGTTCCAAACACTCCTTAAAGTACCCTCATTTGTCTAATTTCTTGTAAATCTTGTTCATCATCCTACCAAGGCACTTGAACATTCCCTTAGTTTGCTTGAACTCTGCTGATTCATTCTCGATCTCGGGAAGAGAGGCATAATACTCATGAGGTGGAAGATGAGAGCTTGGAAGACCATTCTCGGAGCTATTTGATGATGAAGATGATGGAGTTGGAGGTTTTGCTCTCTTGCCTTTTGTCTTAGCAACTCGTGCATCACTCAAAGGTACAAAGATGTGAGGGATGAGTTCATAGTGAAGGTGCATCCCTTTTGGGGTTGGTGGAATTGGTGCGAAGTTTCTATAGAGACGGGTGAGAAGCATCCCGTATGGAAGAGCAACCGATCCTTGAGTTGGAATATCAATCATTCTCCTAGCTATGTAGTAGGCTAAGTTGAATGGTTGTCGGGTGGACAAGTTGTCGAGCATGTGACAAAGACAAGCGTTTATGTGATCCCTATTTCCTATGGTGCTAATGACGTTGGCTCTAAGTAGCTCCTCCCATTTCTTAAATTCGGGCTTAAGTTCATTTAGCACCATTCCATATGGATCTCGGTTTACCTCTTTTCCCTTTTGGGTAACTCGGGTTGTATCACTTTTTGGGTTAAAAAGGTGTTCACGGATGGCATCCTTATCGGCCAAACGGGTTTGGTAGGGTGAAGAGCGGTCATTGATTGCATCAAGAGCGGTGAGTGACCACTTATCCGTGTAGACACAAGTTCCTCGGTTAGGAATTCCTAGCACTTGAGCAAAGTTGCTTAAGGTGATGGTGTAGTCGTTTTGGTTGATTCTAAAACTAAGACAAAATTCATCATCGTCTTCATCACTAAAGCCGGTCACACTAGCATAGAATTCTAACACAAACCTATGACAAATTGGTTCATCGATGTCGAGAAGACAATCGAATTGAATGGCGGCTAGTTCTTCACGAAGATTGGTATGTTCAAGGAAGGATGAGTGAATGGTTCTACCCTCATGGAAATACCTTAATTCTAGACCCTTAAATATTTCTACTTGTTCCTTGGTAAGTCCTTTGGTTTTGTGGTGTTTGGGAATGTAGTTAAGGGTGTCTTTGTGATCATAGAATCTTGCGGCTACCATGGTTATTCCTAAGGACAAGAATTGATATGTTAAAAATGAGAATAAATTTTAACATTTTTGGTTCTAGTGTGTGCCTACATGAAAACAATTTGGAGTTGCGGTTATCTCAACTCATTTTATGCACAAAAATGGTTTTAGTAGGGTGTTTGGCAAATACCATGAGATAACCCAAATGCTCCTAATTCAATGTGGCTTCATTTGAATATACCCGAGAATGCATATTAGTTATGCAATACCTTTAGTATTCAAGAGCATGCAAGTGATGAAAATTTAACGTTTCTATTTGTATTAGTAATGAAAAAATTGTTTTCCTACAAGTGAGAAGCTTTTCAAAACTTTTAACATGGGGTGTTTGGTTGTTTGAATAAGGCCTTATATTCATTATCTATCAATTAGTGGGAAGCATGATTTGTTTATGCAATATGATAATGTAGTACCTAATTTCAATGCTAGTTATGCATTTTGCCAATTGAATTCATATTTGGTATACAAGCATACATAAAACCCCATGTAATGATTTGTGATAGTTTTGTGCATAAATAAGAATCCTAGACTCAGAATTAAGAGATAAAATGTAGTTAGGATACTTACAATGATGTTATCTTCAGTTATTAGTGAGTGGGAAGGTGTCAATAATGAGCTTGGTTTAAGTTTTGCACGTTTTGGTAAAGTGGGTTGTGAGGAAGAGGATGTTTTGTATATAGCAGTTTTGCTTCTGTAGACACCACGGACCAGACGGTACCAAATTTTTGGTTCCGTCCGTGTTGTCGTTTGGTGCCGTGGCTACAGTAGCAGGTACAAGACAAAATTGTTTAGTTTTGATTA
Organism: Chrysanthemum seticuspe; assembly: GCA_019973895.1. Taxonomy (NCBI): domain Eukaryota; kingdom Viridiplantae; phylum Streptophyta; class Magnoliopsida; order Asterales; family Asteraceae; genus Chrysanthemum; species Chrysanthemum seticuspe. Next base: position 68,076,695 of record BPTQ01000005.1, on the reverse strand, counting down.
TTCTAATGTTTTTGGCTATGTTTGTCCTACATGTTTGGTTCCATTAACCCTAAACCAAGTCTAAGAAGATTAAAAGGTTCTCGTTTAAGAGGCTTAGTTAAGATGTCGGCAATGTTGTCTTCGGAGGATACTTTCTCGATTGAAATGTTTCCTTTTTGAACATTGTCGCGAAGAAAGTGATGGCGGATTTCAATATGCTTTGTACGAGCATGTTGAACGGGATTCTTGCTGAGATCGATGGCTCCTTTGTTGTCGCAAAGTATCACAATGTCGTTGAGATGAATTCCATAATCTACGAGAGCTTGCTTCATCCAAAGAGCTTGTTGACATGCTTTTCCGGCTGAGACGTACTCGGCTTCAGTAGTTGAGATGGCTAAAGCCGTTTGCTTCTTTGCAAACCATAAGGTGAGACAATGTCCAACAAAAGTGCAAATACCACTTGTACTTTTTCTATCGACATAATCACCGGCATGATCCGAGTCGGCATACACTATGGTTTCTATACCCGTTCCTTTGGGATACCATAATCCTAAACACGTTGTTCCCTTAATGTTCTAAAAATCCTTTTTAAGGCTTCTAAGTGTGATGCCTTTGGGTTTTCTTGAAAGCGAGCACATAGACAAACACTAAACATAATGTTGGGTCTACTAGCCGTAAGATAGAGTAGGCTACCAATCATTCCTCTATATTTAGTGTTATCTACGGGTTCACCTTCTTCGTCCTTGGTAAGTTTAGTGTCCGAGGACATGGGTGTTTTAGTTGGTTTGGAATCTTCAAGACCAAATTTCTTAAGCATGTCTTTTATATATTTAGATTGGTTAAAGAAAATGCCATCTTCTAGTTGTTTAATTTGAAGTCCTAGAAAGAAGTTTAACTCACCCATCATACTCATTTCAAACTCGTCATGCATGATTTTAGAGAAATCATCACATAGTTCTTGACAAGTTGATCCGAATATAATGTCATCAACGTATATTTGAACAATGATAATTTGTGATTCCTTTTTCTTGGTAAAAAGAGTATTATCTACTAATCCCATAGTGTATTTGTTATCAATAAGAAAAGTCTTAAGACGGTCGTACCAAGCTTTAGGTGCTTGTTTAAGGCCGTATAATGCTTTCTTGAGTTTGAAGACATGATGTGGTTTCTCAAAGTCAGTAAAACCTGGAGGTTGAGCAACATACACTTCTTCGTTAATAAACCCATTAAGGAAAGCACTTTTAACATCCATTTGAAATAATTTAAAGTCATAAGCACATGCATAAGCAGGTAATATTCTAATAGATTCAAGTCTAGCTACTGGTGCATAAGTTTCATCATAGTCAATCCCTTCTTGTTGATTATAACCTTGTGCAACAAGCCTAGCTTTGTTTCTAGATACTACACCATTTTCGTTCATTTTATTTCGAAAGACCCATTTTGTTCCAATTATAGTTTGATCTTTGGGTTTTGGAACTAATTTTCAAACATCATTTCTAACGAATTGGTTTAATTCTTCTTGCATGGCAATTACCCATGATTCATCTTTTATTGCTTCATTTATGGTTTTCGGTTCAATGGTGGATACAAAACAAAAATAATTACTTTGATTTTGGGCTTGTGACCTTAAGGTTCTTTGATTAAGTTGTCCTATGACCTTTTCTAAAGGATGACTTTTGGATTCTTTGATGTTTATAATTTCCTTATTTAATGGTTCATCTTCCTTGTTATTATTAATTTGACTTTCTATTATTTGACTTTCAACTAAGTCATCATCTACCAAAGGTGATGTCTTAGAGGGAGGTGGACTTTTGTCAAATGTTATGTTCGACGATTCCTCGACTATCATTGTTTCTTTATTTAGGACAATGTAAGCTTTACTAGTTTGAGAGTAACCAAGAAATACACCTTCATAAGACTTTGGGTCAAACTTGGTGAGATAATCCTTAGTATTAAGAATAAAGCATTTACAACCAAAGACTCTAAAATATCCTAACGTTGGCTTTTTACCTTTATAAAGTTCATATGGTGTTTTGTTTAAGAAAAGACGTATTAAGACTCTATTCAAAATATATGTAGAAGTGTCGACGGCGTTACACCAAAACTTTTGAGGAATGTTTTGTTCATTAAGCATTGTTCTACTCATTTCTTGAATTGTTCTATTTTTACGTTCTACTACTCCATTTGATTGAGGTGTTCGTGGAGCTGAAAAGTTATGTGTTATACCATTTGTATCACAAAAGTTTCCAAATTGAGTTTCGTTGTCAAATTCACGACCATGATCCATTCGGATCGACACAATTTTGACACCTAGAAGATTTTGAATTTTCTTGCTAAGAATTTCAAATTTATCAAAAGTTTATTTTTGGTTTTCAAAAACAATGTCCAAGTAAACCTTGAGTAATCATCTACTATGACCAAAGTGTATAAGTTGCCTCCGTAGCTTCTTATAGCGGATGGTCTAAACAAGTCCATATGTAATAATTCTAGACACTTAGATGTGAACACCATATTTTTAGATTTGTGACTACTATAGGTTTGTTTACCAATTTTGCAAGCGTCGCAAAAGTGTTGGTCATATTTTAGTTTTGGTAAATTCCTAACTAACTCTTTTGAAGATATGTTTTGTATAAGTCTCATATTAGCGTGACCTAAGCGTCTATGCCAAAGAGATGAGCTATCGTCTAATGTTGTTAGGCAAAGTTTGTCATTATATGTTTTATCTATTTTCATGACGTATATGTTATTTTTCCTAACTCCTTTAGCTATGGTGATACCATCTTTTAGTATTTTACTACCATTTTCATCAAATAGTACTTTATACTTTTTATCACATAATTGGCTAATACTAAGTAGATTAAATCCTAACCTATCCACATGAGCAACATTTTCAATAGTTAGGGAGTTATGAGCAATCGTACCTTTGCCAATAATTTTGCTTTTGAGATTGCTACCAAAAGTGACATTACCTCCGTCATACTCTTGGTATGATGAGAAGCGACTTTTGTTGCCCGTCATGTGTCGTGAGCATCCACTATCTTTTATCCATTCATCAGGTTCCAATCCAACTTTCAAGCATACCTAAGAAGCAAATAACTCAAGCATTTGGTCCCCAATATCTCACGGGTCCGTTTGGGTTAAACATACCATTTATTTGATTCATGTATGGAAACAATGGGTAAGAGTTCCATGGCATGTAATCTGGAGTTTGATATGGTCTAGGAAAGTTTTGATTCCAACCGTTGTGTTGGTAGTTGGGTTGTACGTTGTGGTTGCTCTTAGGAAAGGGGCGTTTGGCAAAAGGAGTTTTATATCGTTGTTGAGTAGTTTTTGATCTAAATTCATTTTTGACAAGTCCTACTCCTGATGTAACAGCTGGTTTTAGTTTAACACTATCATTGGTTTTCTTTGTTACTTTAACAAATTCAGTACGGTCCGTATTGCGAACATTCTGTTCTGCTGAAGTACCCACGGCACCATTTTGCACAACGGACGGAACCCTTATTTTGGTTCCGTCTGGTCTGTGTTGTACTGCAGCAATTTTGACAGAATGTTCGTCCTTTTCGGCCGTTTTGTTTTGACTCTTTGGAATTAATACTTCATTAAAACCTAGCCCATTCATGTCTCCTGGTGTTTTATGGATTTTAACTATTTCATCGGCAAGAGCGATGTTTTTGTTAAACCTTTTAAACTTAGAATTATTTTCGATTAGAACCTCTTGTGTGAGCTTTAGTTTTTCTATTTCAAGATTAAGCTCTTGACATGATTTACAATCATCGTCATTTACTTTTCCTTTTTCAAGTCGTTTTGCTTTTTCTTTCAACTCATATACTTCATTTTCCAAAAATTCCTTTTTGGTTTTTAAAAATTTATTTTTAGTTATGATTTTTAGACTTAGCTCACACAATTGATTATATTGTTTTTGCAAAGTGTCATCATCTATAGAAGAATAAGAAGAATCAGAAAGTACCTTTTTTGACTCATGTGCCATTAGAGCGATCTCTTCCTTGCTTGATTCTTCATCGTCTTCACTATCACTCCAAGCACCACTTACAAAAGCTCGTTGAGTTTTGCTTTTAGGTGGCTTGGGACATTCTCCTATGAGATGACTTGCATCACCACATCTAAAACACTTTCTTTCACCTTTACCCTTTTTGTCATCCCGATCTTTTCGGAATGGCTTCTTTTCTTCTCGAGGTTGTCTTACAAACTTTCCTCTTCTTCTAAAGAACTTCTTAAAATCTCTAACGGCCATGGCATACTCCTCATCTTCACTACCGGAGCAAGATTCATCGTCATCGCTTGATTCCGCCTTTGCTTTTAGAGCAACGGATTTGATCTTCTCCCTTCTTCCTTTGATGATCTCTGAATCTTTCTCCATTACCATTTCGTGAACTTTGAGGTTGCCAATTAGCTCGTCTAGTGACATTTTTGAGAGATCTTTTGATTTTTCAATAGCGGTCACTTTAGCTCTCCATTTAGGATGAAGTGCTCTAAGAAATTTTCTGACAAAGTTCTTACTACGAAAAGATTCATCAAGTGCTTTAAGTGATGTAATAATAGTGTTGAAGCGAGCAAAGCCACAATCAATGGTTTCATCTTCAGGGATAACAAATTGTTCATATTTTTGAACAAGAAGATCAATTTTGTTATCCTTGACTTGTGAATTACCTTGATGTGTAACTATTAAAGATTCCCAAATATCTTTGGCGGTTTCACACATAAAAATTCTTTCATATTCTTTTCTAGGTAAAGCATTATAAAGCATCATTTTAGCTTCATTATTTTTAGCAACTAATTTCTTTTGTTCATCAACGGAAATATCCTTTGTTGTAGAACTAAAATCCCCTTTAACAATAATAAACCAAAGATCTATATCTTTTGATTTTACATATGTTTCAAAACGGTTTTTCCAATAGATAAATCCATTGGTTTCAAAGAGTGGTGGTCTTTGCATAGATTGCCCTTCTTTAAAGTTTTCAGAATCCATGGATTGTTTCAAGTTTAAAAAATAAAAGTTATTTTAGAAATTCTTGAGCAACGAGGCTCTGGTACCAATTGTAGAAAACTAGAAGGGGGGGTTGAATAGTTTACCAATTAAAAACTTTGTTTTGAAACTTATTGAAAGATCAATTGATATTGATCTTTGGATATGTTGATGAAATATGCAAGTAATATGTAAAGAGTAAATAAGGAAAGAAATGATCAAACCACAACAAGTTGTTTATAGTGGTTCGATCTACAAGGACTCTATTTCCTTGCCCTACTCCACTCCCCGAGTCTCACACTCGAGAGTTTAACTTCACTAGTCAACAAGCTCCTTTCACCGGCGGAGAAAACCTTTACACTTCGCTTACACTATTTCCGACACTAAGCTAGATGTCGAGTTCTTTCCAAGGGTACAACTACTCCCACACACAATGTATTTTGAGGACTAAAATACTAACCACTCACACTCACAAGATTATGATGGTTTAATACAACAATGAAGTATGAATCAACACTAGATCATACAACACTAAACAAACAAGACTTCCAACTTCTCGTTTGAAGATCTTCTTTGCTACAAAAGAGATCACTAATATGATATGAAACTGAGTTAGAAAGGTTAGAGAGAAGATATGTATGAGAGTATAGTAGAAAGGGATGAAAAACTACTTGGCTTGGCATTGCTATTTATAGCCAAAATGGACAGGAGTGTCCATGGACCGCGAAACCCTTAAAAGGGTTCCGCCCGTGTACCAATTTGGTACCGCTGGGTCTGACAGCCAAGATATCAAATCTTGACAAAGTCAACTCTATCTAAGTGAGATTGTGCAAGATATGAAGAGTACAAATCCACACAAAATATCTAATGAAATCTTCCAATGATTTCCATGATGCATAACATGATGTCATATGTTGTATTTCTATTTTTAGAAATATGCAAGTACTTAAGTAGTGTTTGGTTTTAAGAACCTAACACATTCTAAAAACTACTATCATACATAATGATTAGAGTCATATCAAGATGTCACTAATCATAAATGTAAATGCTTGAATGATGAATTATATTGTTTGAAAAAGCTTGTTTTAATATCTATTAAACTTGACAAGCTTTAAGCTTTTATACAAATTAAATTTACTTTTGTCGTTAACAAAACTTAGGTAAAGATCAAAAATATAAATGTTAGATATTAACTTTTCACATACACATCAAACCATAACACAAAGTAGCATATAGATGGAATTCTAGAGAGAGAAAGTTAGAGGTTTAGGGAGCTTAGTGAGAGAAAGTGAAAGATATTATTATGAGCTCCAACTCTCTACCTTGGGAGGTAGAGAGTATTTATAGTCTTACATAAATCGCCACACTTTGGGCTGTGGATCAGGCATACAGTGGGTAAAGACCCGTCCGTCCTCCACGGTGTTACTTAACTAAATTACTACTTAACTTAAAAGAACTACGACTACGAGCTTTCTAACGATTACATATACTTGAGGTGACCGACTCTTTAATACCGGGAATTTCTAATTCCTAACAATCTCCCCCTAAGGGAGGTCACCTCAATCATACACCAAAATTACATTGAATACAAATAGATATTACATTTAACAATTGATCTTGCATTCTTGAAGTAGTCCTTTGCTTCTAAGCTCGTAGTCATTAATTCTTCACATTGCATGTTTGGTTATTCCAAGTGGAGGTCTTTTACTGATCCACGTGATGATAAGTTTGAGCCATCTTTGGAGATCATCAGCTATCAACAATCTCTGACACATCCTTTGAGGTGATGGTATTTTGTGATGTTGTGACCTTGGGACCGACATGCTCACATTCTGGATCATGAAATCTTCACATCAGAGTAGCGGAAGCTTTTGTTGAATCACGATATTGGCAGCAGCGTAGCAGAAGCTTGGTGTGAAAATATCAGAGTCATTGATGCACTAATCATGATTTCTTTTGAGATGAATGTGTTAAGTGAGCATGCGGCTATGGATTGACCGCTTCATTCTGATCAGCTGCAAACGTCGGGCGTACCTGCATACAACAGTTAGCAACAAATCGCACGAAAGTGTCTTTGATCACTTTCGATGAATTGAGGTACACGGCCCACGGTTCCCCGTTGATCAGTACAAGTACTGCCTGTGATCAGGTAGGATTCCTAAGAATCTCCTTGACAGGGTTTCGCAGCTGTTCTAGCTGTTCTCAAACCGGAACATCTCAAAGAAGACAACACGGAGTGAGTGAACCAGCGAATTTTAAGTCCACTGATTGAAGAAAAGAGATTTGAAAAACAATCGTGTATTGCTCAATAGAAATTGTTTTTGCAATACAACGAAGGTTTTATTGAAAATCAATTATCAATCATAAAAATACCTTTTGGTTTGAAAAATGAGTACACAGTCGATGTGCTAAAGAAAAGAGTTTTTAAGCACAAAGACTGGTTTTTCAAAGGTATCCGTCAATCCCTAACCTGAACCAGGATTGATTCAATAAATTGAATCGCCCCATTGTTTCTGTTCAGTTGTCACATGGTTGATCTATATGATAGATCTCACATGCCACCTACCAGGAGCTTGTTTGATGTTGGCTCCAGAAGGCTTTCCATCTTCATTGTGAATGTGTAAACACATCACTCAGATGTTCTGGCAATACCACAAGGATAATGCGTAGGACTCAAGATATAATCTCTCTTTCCACATTGTGTGAAACAGAGAGTCTTCATTGAAAGTGTCCTAATGAGATTAATTGATGATCTCGTGGCTCTAGACTCAATTTGTGCATTTTTGGATCCTATAACGGAGACTAGGGAGAGGGTCTCCTTCTTCAATATCAACCATCTCTAAGAGAAAGTCGATAGATAATGTTGGTTCCCCGTGAGAATGAAACAAGCCCTTTTAAGAGGAACTTGAGTGGTTTGGAAAGGTGAAGTGCAGTGCGTCACTGGGTCCATGACGTCTTGTCTTCAATACCGATGTTACCATCAGTAGCATATGAAGTGAACCCGGTTTCTGCCCTAAGGTTGAATAAATGGAGGGCTATTTGTTTTCACCCTTTTCTCATTCAATTCTTTTTAATTCTTCAACCCCTTCAGTGCTTACCGAGACTTCATAGCTAGAACCTTGTTGGGTTTATTCCAGTACTAGCTCAGTCTTAGTCCGCACTCTTCCCTTATCTCATTTTTCTCCTTTTATCATCACACCTAAGGACTTCTACACTAACTAGTGGATTGTCCCTGGGTAGATCCCTCCGGTTCTGGCGGATCATGGGAACCAATACCTAACCTTATCATCCTTATATCACCGTACATAAAGTAAAGTTGGTTGGTCTATTTGGTATTGTTCATCTGCCATTGGATCCAATAGAAACCATTTGAAAATCAATTCAGATACTTGTGATTTATTATCAAAGCATTTTGTACCTGAATTGTTTTTGATATTTTTAGAACGAGAACTCCCCCTCAACATGTGCATCAAGTATTTGAAAGTGTTTTGCACACGGAGGCAAGAGAAAGAATTAACTTCTTTTGATTACCATTTTCTAAAAGATATCAACATCACTTCCCTCAATAGATCAAGTGGGTATAGCATTTCCGGAAAGGATGAGGTTTCCATAAATTCGCTCCCCCTCAATATGTGCCTCGAGGTTTGAAAAGAGTTTTGCACATACTAGAGGGAACCTGCACATTGGGATAAATGATCACGTTTCAAATCAAAGGTTTAAAATAGATGCTCCCCCTCAACATGTGCATTGAAAATTTGAAATCGTTTGTCACATGTGGGCAGGATAGCATGTACATCCTTTTATAACCATTTACCTAATTATCAGTTTAAATCCAATTTAAATCACACATTCTCCCCCGATCACAATTATCAAATCATTTGAGATTTGTGATCTCGTATAGATTTAAATTGATTTTGAAAGCTTTTAAGGAGAATTGTGACTTGATTGTTAAAGTGTTTTAACTGATACAGATCAGATTTAAGACTTTAAACTCCATTTATAAGACATGCATGTATATCTTTTGAAAACAATTTAATGCCAAATAACTTTTTAATTTAATTGAAATCATTCTCCCCCTCAATCAATGACGTAGGTTGTTGATTGAGAGATAGAGATTTTGACAAATAAGTCCTGATGATTATCAAAAATAGAGATTGAGTTATTTTTCAAAGCATTTAGTTTTCAGCAGATAGGAGTTTATAGAATCAGAGCATAGGATTTGAAAACATGGTAAAATATGGCTCTGTTCTTTCTTTAAAACCGGGTTATTGCCTGAAGATGACAATAAACCATTTCTCTTTCTCCCAAATTTTTTTTTTAAGAATTCGAACAACATCTAAAGTCCCGTGTCATTCTTTGAATGACAGCACAAAGACCGTAGATATAATCGAACCGTGAAAAAACATGACAAAATGACAATTTTTTTTTTTTTTTTTTTTTTTTTTTTTTTTTTTTTTT
>BPTQ01000005.1:68000470-68067171 GCA_019973895.1 Chrysanthemum seticuspe | reverse complement strand
TTTTGTGATGCATTCCGAGATCGCTAGTGAGACTACATTCGTGTAGTTAGGATTAACTAAATGATAAGAGGCATTAGGATAACCCTTGTTTTAAGCATGTAATTTAATTACGTCATCCACATCGGTTGAGTAATATTCCCCACACCCTTGCGATGTACTCATCTTAAGTACACGATACCCCTAGTTAACCCCTCAAAGCCTATCCTTTTCGCGGTTCTCGTGATGTTCCGGTTTCCAGAATATCAATGAAGAGCGTTGTTTACAATCCACCCCCAAATGTTACACCTAAATCGCCTTAGCCCACCTTGTATGCACTTATCTTTAGTGCATTATGATTATCATTGTTAAACCCTTAGTTCAATTATCTAGTTACTTGCATGGTTGCTAAGTCGAGTCATATCATTTGTATACAGTTTTGGGACGATTGGACTCATGGGTTAAAGTAATATTTTATGGAGTAATGGGAAAGAACGATAAATTCAAATTCCCTTTTGTCTGCGTAATTAAGTACTCCAAGTGTTTTGATCTTTTCAAATCGGGTCAATTAGTGTTAAGTGAAATAAAAACTCAAGTGTATGGATGCTCCTATAAATCCCTTTATTTTGATGTTATCATAGAGGATGGTAGAGTAAAAAGGTATGAAAAAAAAATCAAAAAAAAAGAGAAAAAGAGTTGTTGAAAAAAAAGAAAAAAAAAATGAGAAAAACATGCGGGCTACCATCCTACATATATCTTTATGTTTATGTTTTAAGTTTATGTTTATGTTTTGTTTCGAGTTATTTAGTGTTAATGAGTCGAGTCTTGGCTTAGCAACGCCACGCTTTACATGCTTGTAACATAAGATTTTTGACTTGCCTATGGTATCTATGTACTATGCCAGGTAATGAGTGTTTATCTTCCCTTTCCTTACATGTTATATTTCATATAAACCCGAGAGATGAGAGAATCCAAACACAAATTGTGAGGTTCTAGTGTATAATTTTCGTGCTTGTTATGACTATTGTGGCACTTGTAGTTGTTGTAAACTATTCTAAACCAATTCTTCATGCCCCCTAAGTTATAAATTGATTGGTCAAAAAGCACATTTGCTTAAGAACAAGCAAATTCCAAGTGTCGGGATATTAGATAAGGATTTAAAACATACGTTTTTAGGGGGTCATTTAAGCCCTAAATCGACACATTTTATATCCGTTACTACTTAAAATCATTCCTTTATCACATTTTAGGTCTTTTGGAAGCAAAATGTTGGAATGAAGCATATTTGGACGAAAAGGAGCGAAAAGATGAAGAAAAAGGCAAAGTCAAGATCCAAGGCAGTTTTTCAAGCCTGACGCCGTCCCAACCAAAGGGCGACGCCTTCCCTAAGGAAGAAATCTAATTAGAATGAAAGCGATGGCTCAAGTGAAAAATAGGTTTTAAAGCATAACGGCGTCACGCCTAAAATCTGGAAGGCGTCTCCCTTGTTTTCTACACCAGACGCCCAAGAAGCATCTCAAGACGACGTCCTTCATGAAGACAAACGGCGTCACACTCATCAACTAACGCCGTCCCAACGATGACTTGGCCCAAACGAAACCCTAATGACAGCGACCTGATGGCGTCACCATCAAAAGGCGACACAGTCGCACTTGTAAATCTATTTATAGAATTCCATTTTTCTTCATTTAGAGAGGTAGAATTTTGAAGAGCAAACCCTAATTCGTGTGTAGTCCGACTTGGACAGTATTTTAGGGTTCCAAACCCTTCTTTACATCATAAGATAAGTTTGTTAATCCATCATATCATTATGTCTACCCTATGTTTAAATGTTTGTGTGTATGCATGCTTATTTACCATGAGTAGCTAAATTACTATTGTTTTTGCTTAGATCTATGAAACCTAGTTGTTAATTATTGTTAGGTTGTCTCTTGTCTTGATTGGTAGACGTTAGAGTAAAGAAAATTGGCTTCCTCTTTAATTGTTGCGAGCTTGAACATCCTAAATAGCAAAAAGCTTGAGAGTGCACTTGAGCCATTCTTGTGTTTATTGCATGAGTTGTAGCTTTAGGATAATAAAGTATTCGGGGGAGATACTACGGTACTTGGCGATCCCGGGTAGTCTAGAGGAGAGTTACAATTCATAAAACTAGGGAATTAGGCACCCCCTACGACCAAACGGAATACAACGCACCAATTAAGATGAGGATGTGACTATTAAACCGACCAATAAGAGATAACTAGGGAGTAAGAACATCTAAGTAAACACACTTTTAATCATCATAAGCGCACACCTACATTAACATAGCCTATTTTTCCTTTTCATTGTTTAAGTAGACCAATAAGAGATAACTAGGGAGTAAGAACATCTAATTAAACACACTTTTAATCATCATAAGAGCACACCTACATTTACATAGCCTATCTTTCCTTTTCATTGTTTAAGTAGTTTATTAGTTTAATTAATTAGTAGTTAAAATTAGTAGAAGTACCACCCCCACTCCTATACCCCGAGATATTTACTTGCTTTCTAGAAAATATAAAAGACTAAAAAGAATCTTCCTCAACCTTACCTTCTCGTCATACATCTCTTCTTAGCATCTCTATTCCCCTAGAGAACGATCAACCCCCTAGGCTTACCCATACTACACTGCAACGATTAGGTACACTGCCTAGAGGGTTGTAAAGCTTGCTCGTAGAAAAGGAAGTATTTCGACCCCGAACCTGCACATCAGATCCTAGGCTAGGTAACTAAGTGTGACAAACCCATTGAGTAATATCTTACTTCCAAAGTTATTATTACATAATTGTTATCTCCCAAAAGGCTGAGAAAACGTGAAGAAGTTCCAGAGAAGTGTTGAGTTCGAATTTCAAGAGTTAGGTTCATGTTTGGAGCTATTTGTGGGTTATATTGGTTAATTGGATGCGTGTGGTTGCTTTAGCTCCACAATCTAGTTCTTATAATCAGAAGGATAGGTATAAGCTTGTATTCCTTTATGAAGAACTACTGTTTTAATATTTATGCTATTGACTTTGCTTATTACTTGTGTTTTGAAATGAATTGTGATATGGTTTAGTTTGTTTAATGCTTGTGTGGAATGATGTAAACTTGTTATGAGTGTTTGAGGATTAATGGATGCATGGAAACATGATTTCATCTTATAAGTTTGTTTGAGTAATAATTTGTTTAAGCTTAACTTGTTGATAAAACATAAATTGATTTAAAGGTCGAAATTATTTCTTCTTATGTTTTCATTCCAAAAATTTAGTGCACGAATTAGTATGGTTTGTGATAACTGAATCTCATCACATGAACTTGTTAAAATAAACTTATAATAATTCAAACACGAGTATAGGTCGAAAGGACTCGTAGGAACAAGTAGGATAAATCATATTTTCACCAAATGGAACTTAAATAGATTTTGACATATTGTGTTCATAGGTCGAAATGGTTTACAATATGTTTTAAAGTCTAAAACGATTTCATGATACACACCATTGATTGTAGTATCGTTTACTTTAGATTTGGGCATCATTCGCTTAGTTTAACCTAAACTACTCAAACACTCTAAGTGAAGATTAGGGATTTCACACAAGTATTTGTGTGTGATTGAGTGATTGAACGTATTTACTATTGACTTTTATGATAAATTGGATTGACACCCTTTTTATACACTTTGATATTAAAACAAACTAAAAACAAATCCCTTGGGACGATATCGACTTACCCACCTTTACTATAATCGGAGAATATACTTGCTCGTATGTGTTAACAGAATAATAGGTAAATAGTGTTTTATAAATTTTAAAACTTGCACACAGCTTAGCACCTCAGTAAAGTTGGTTAAAAAGCAACTTGACAAGGTTTGTAGCAAGGTTAAATAAGAATGGCTAGTATGAATATTAAGTTAAACATCGAAAAGCTGGATGGGAATATTGTACAAAAACATGGAGGTTCAAAACAAGTTGGTTTCAAGCAACTTTTTCTTTGTGTTAAAACAAGGGTCCATGGAGTACATATTCAAAAGCGTGTTTGGTTTGAGGTGGAACTGCAGGCAGCTCAGGAAAATTGTGAAGCTGAGGTAATTCAGGTTAGTAACGATCATGTTGCAGTGGCTCAAAGAAAGTTGGCGGTTAAAAAACTTGAAGGAAAGACAAACACGGACTGTTTGGTAAATAAGCATGTACAAGTTGGTCCAAAGGTAGGGACAGACATTCCGAAAACCAGGGTACCTGGTTAAGAGGGTGCAGAGGGTACTGTTGCTGAAAGGTATATAGGTGACAATAATATGGTTGCTTCAGGAGTTGTTAGAGTGATAAAAGAATATGCACATGAGTCATTGAATTCCAGAGATGCAGTTGCTTGTGAGATAATTTCCAAGTGGATGGCTGTAATAAAAGAAGATATAGATACTCGATCTGGTATGTGTATGGACAGCAACAATTTCAGACGAAGCAGTGACAACAGCTTCATATGTTACTGGAAGTATGCACCAGGTTTGTTCATATATCTATTCCTCTATATAGATTATATGGGGTTTACTTGCGAAAGTAAGGCTGAGATCTGGGTTACCAAGGGTTTGTTTGATGAAGCAAATGAAAATATGCTTGGTATGGAGATCTATAGGACTCAGAGTGGTAATACTCTCAGGATGTCACGATTCAGGTTTTCCAATAGGATGTCGGTTCAAATATTGTTGGGGGAACACTCTACGCTGTCGTTAGAGGGTAGTCTGTCAAGGAATCGTGATGAAGAAAAGAAGAGTAGGTGAAAATTGTTAGAATATTAGTGTGTAATTGTTAAGATATAGGTTTAAGGGGGCTAGTTGTCGTTTAGCTCAAACTTAAGGAGGTTAGTCATCTATTAGGAAAGTTCCTAGCCTCCTCAATTGTAGATTCTTTGTTTATCAAGGATTAGGTTTCTCCCCCTCATTCTCTATCAATAGAGATGATGGGGTGAGGTTTTATTTGTACATTCTTTTCTTGCTCACGTTTAATAAACGTTTGAGTGTAAATTATCTCGTGTGTGTGTTGGTATCACTCGACATTAAGGGATCATAACCCTTTGTCGAAATCTTGTTGGAGTACTTCTTGATTCGTGGTTCCGCTTTAGAAACCGGCTTGCTGGATTTCTTCCAACAATTTATGTGTAAACCCATGTTATGACTTTTGTAATTAACTCTAGAAAATATGGACTAATTAATTAACTAGAAGATGTGCAATTTCACAAAAAGAAAGAGGATCTTTTGTGAAATTAAGCATATATTGACTATGTTTGGCGACACGTAGAGTAGCAGTAAGCAGTAAGCAGTAAGCAGTAGGCAATAGCAGTAAGTAGTAAGCAGTTAGCAGTAGTTGTTTGTTTAAAAAACGTGTTTGGTAACGTAGCTGTAGCCAAGGTTGTAAAATTCGCTAGGCGCTAGTGAGGCGGTCGGGTAGGGCCTAGCGATTAATCGGTTAGGCGGGGATTAATCATATTGGAATTTTTATGCACAAAATTATAATTTTAGATATTATATTATATTATATGTATGAGATAAGCATAGTGCATCAAAGTTCAGACATTTCAAGTGTTCAAATATAAAAATAATACATAATTTTTCAAAGTTCAAAGTCAAACATAGATATTACTCGGTTTGTTGACCATTTTTAAGCGATCTTTGATCGTTTAATCAGTTTGTTGACCGATTTTTAAGCGATTTTGTCCAATTTTTAAGCGATTTTGTTGACCAATTATTAAGCAATTTTGTTTGATTAATCCGATTAGACTGAATTTGTTTGATTTTGTCCGATTAATCGGTTTGTTGACCGATTTTTAAGCGATCTTTGACCAAACCGATTAAATAGGCCGATTATGATAAATCAATGCGTTTAGTGAGCGATCAGCGATTATACGGGGATTAATCGGCCTCCTGGACCGATTTTTACAACAGAGGCTGTAGCAATAATTATAAATTGTCAAATTACGAAAAAGGTCATATACATATTAAAATAAAATAAATAATTAAACAAATGAGGGTATATATGTAATTTCATAAACTAAATACTCGGAGCAATTGCGGAATGCTTAATCAAGAAGCATTTAGATTGGAGCGGTAAACAATATTCAAACGCTTATTAAGGTGTTGACAAATAAGCTTTTCATTTTTAATGTTTACCGCTCGTCGCTTATAACGTTTTCAAATGCTTGTTGCCAAAACATGACCATTAGCTTACAAAATTGCTATACATCGTATGCGAGGTGGTTAGGATAGTAGGCTGAAAAAGTCAACTAAACGATGGACTGGTGTGATGAGAAAAAGGTTTATGGATTCCTTGAAAGCTTTCCAACTTACCGTCTTCACAGCAAACCTCGACCTGGTTTTGATGGAGTATGGGTTTTTAGTAGCAAGGATGAAGGATATGAAAATAACTTATATTCATCAGGTGTTCGATCATAATCAACTATCTTCATTTTCACTTTTTAATTTGTATACAAAATTAACCGCGTACTGTAAATAAATAATTACACAGATGATGTTGGCACTCGGATGATGATTTACGACAAGATTAAATCTGCTTTTTCCGGGATGGATTATCATTATGGGTTTATAGCTCAGTTTTGGGCACCAGTAACAATCGGCGGCAAATATTTACTTTCAACTTCCGGTCAACCTTTTGCGGTCAACTTGCTTGACTCCCACTTAGAAAACTATAGGAGACTTTGTGTGGAGCATGTGTATGATATTGATATGAATAGTAAGTTTACGGGTACACCTCCCTCTGCATTCCTCAATCGTTTTCCAGAGATAACATCTATGCACGCAAGTGTTTATCATGAGGTGGATCCATTTTTGCGTAACGCTTTTCAGGAGTGTAGGTTGAGGAATTCTGTTATGATACCTATTTGTTGTCCTTTCGAAACCTCTTCCTCTTCTGATTGTATTGGTGTTATCGAGTGCTCATCATGGCGTATGCCTGCTATCTTATTCAGTGAGATGAATATGAAAATAAAGGAAGTGGGTCTGGGTGTGTACAACGTCCAAGGTCGTATACCATACAAGGTAAATACTCATCTTTTACCACTTCTTTATCATCCTGTGAGAAATTACATGTGTATAATTACTTTACACTTGTGGAACAGTCTATGAATGGTCTCAAACTTGCTAGGGACCAAATTCAAGAGGCGTTAAAGATTGTATGTCAATCGCCTGAAATATTTCTTGCTCAGGTTTGGATTGCTTCTCTAGATGAGAATCATGTGCACTTTTCATCTTCTTGGGAGGAGGCACAAACAAGACCACTGTTAGGTCTCAAATTGACTGGTTATAATAGTATTGATGAGGATTCCGCAAGATATTGTTATAGGTTTCAAAATTATTGTGATGCTTGTGATTTGATTCCTTTACAACCGGGGCAGGAACTTGTTATGAAGACACTTCAAGATTATAATCCACGTTTCTGTAAAAATATTTCTCAGCTGGTCACTTATAAGCTTATGAGATTGGAATCACCTGCTGTTGATGGAAGTATGGGGCTTACAATATGCATGAGGAGTATTCATACTGGTGATTTTAATTATGTATTCGAATTCATATGGAAACATAATTTATTCAATCCAAGCTTGTTGGAGGAAATACTTTTAGAAATAAAAAGGTGTTTGCCAAGTTTCAAGTTTGCTTCCGGTGCAGAAATAGGTGACAAATTACAAGTGATAGAAGTTGACAATTCTACAGATAAAGAAATTAAAAAGTTCGATATTTTCCAATCCGAAAGGTTATCACCAATACCTGAAGCATTGAATGAAGGGAAGAAACAAGTGGCTGTGGACTACATAGCACCTTTGGGTACGAAGTGCAAGCCTACTCCAGTCCTCACACCTCAACAAGTCATTGAGCAGCAATTTGGAACATGTACCAGAGAAATTTTTCTCGGTAATGGAATTTTTTTTTTTTTTTTTTTTTTTTTTCTTTTTCTTTCAGAATTACAACTTATTTTACATAATTCCAGTGGAGTTGGTTATGACCCATTTGGACATGTATCTTGATATTTTACTGCACTTTAATAGGTAACACTATTCATGAATCAAGCTGCAGAAAACATTTTTGGTAACGGAAATTTAATGGCTGACCGTGATGATGAGATGGTCTCTGAATTCCTTGAAACCTTACCAACCTATATTCTTCACAAGAAACCTGAAACTGAAGGGGCCCTCTGGGTTTTTTGTAGCGAAGATGAAGGATCTCAAAATAATTCATCTTCAGGTGATCATAAGTAGCCTCTTTCTATCTTCATTTTCACTGGTTAACTATTTTTCGAATTGTAATTTGATCACCTAGAAATGACCACTGAACACAGATGATCTTGGCACCCGGATGATTTATGAGAAGATTAAATCTGCTTTTTCTAAGGTAAATAACCGTGGGGAGTTAATAGTTCAGTTCTGGGCACCTGTTACAAGTGGCAATAGACGTGTACTTTCAACTTCCGGTCAACCATTTGCCGTCAGTGATTTTGGTGAAGGCCTCGCAGAATATAGGGGATGTTGTGTGGGATATGAGTGTATTATCGATATGAATAATGATAACAATAAGGTTATTAAAGATGACATTGAACAACATGAGGACCACCATCCTATGACCATGATCAGTGGTCCACCCACCAATGCATTCCTGAATCTTTTGCCAGTGGCAGTTTTGGACACGAAAAATCACTGTGAGGGTTCATTGATGTGATATGCTTCAGACTGTGGATTGTGGACTTCTTATACTCTGCCTATTGGTTGTCCTTCTCAATACTACTCATCTTGTATCGGTGTTGTCGAGTGTTCATCAAGTTCATCAATCAATCTTGAAATTGTGAATACCATGAATAGGGCACTAGAGGTATGTATGTACATTGAGCTTCTAACAGTTGATTCATAACCATCTCAATCCAATTATCTTATAACTTTAATTCAATTAACTTTTAACACTCATTAACTATAAAAGGAATTCCATCCTCGACTTAGCTCCAGCCAGAAGATGATTATATCTCATTGCTAATTAATGACATTTATTGTTTGGATGCAGCAAGAGGATCTGAAGGTGTTTAATGTACAAGATCGTATACCATACAACGTAAGGATTTCTATAACACATTATTAGTGATCTTCTATGAAAATATGTTCTTTCTATTATAGTTTGAAGCAACCTTTTCTCAATTATTTTCTGAAACAGACTATAAATGGTCTCACACTTGTTAGGGACGAAATTCAAGTGGCTTTGAAGATTGTATGTGATTCACATAAGATAGGTGTTGCTCAAGTATGGATCTCTTATGAGGATGAGAATCATGTGCCCTTTTCATTTTCATCAGAGGACACTCGAACCACACGTATGTTAGCGCTAAAATTGACTGGTTATAATAGTGTTAATGAGGATTCCACAGCTTGCCATTGGCGTTTTAAGGAATATTATGAGGCGTGCGATATGGTGCCACTAAAAAAGGGGAAGGAACTTGTTGAAAAGACACTTCAAGATCATCAACCACGCTTCTGTGAAAATATTTCTCAACTGGGTACTGATACGCTAATGGCATGGGTATCAACTGATGATGTTGCATGTAGTGGTTTTACAATATGCACGAGTATTGATACTGGTGATTTTAATTGTGCATTTGAATTCATATGGCACCATAATCCAAAAAATATTATCCTGTTGGAGGCGCTACTCTCAACGTTAAAAAGGCATTTGCCACATTTCAAGTTTGCTTCTGGTGCAGAACTTGGTGACCAGTTGCGTGTTATAGACGTTGAAAATTCCACAAAGAGTGAGCCTAAGTTTTTCGAAATTTTCAAAGAAAAAAGATTATCACCAATACCTGAAGCAATGAATAAAGGCAAGAAAGCAATGGTTGTTAACTACAATGCACGTTCCAAGGAGAAACGTGATACAACGGAAATTGAACTATCTCGAGAAGACATTGAACAACATTATGGAAAGACCGAGAAAAAAGCTGCAAAAGAACTTGGAGGTAACATATTTAACTATCATTTTTAATTTTACTACACCTTTTTATACTATATGTTTGAGAAACCTAATTTCTTATGCTCTGTGTTATAGTTTCCTTGTCTACTTTGAAACGCAAGCGCAATAAACTGGGCATGTCCAGGTGGCAAGGACCAGATTTACAGCAGAGAAAGGCATATAACTCCAACAAAAATAATAGAAAAGAAAGTCATACACATGAAAAGGATAATGGAGTAATTCAGGACCCCTCACCCGAAAAGAGAAATGAAAATGCTGTTATTAAAGCAGAGTATGCAGATGATATAATCAAAATACGTCTCGGTATCTCTGAAGCAACATTTGTTACTATTGAGAATGAAATTGGTAAGAAGTTCAAGCTGAAGCACGGGACTTTTAAGATCAAGTACCTTGATGAAGATGAAGAGTGGATATTAATGACTTCTGATCAAGACTTGAGTGATTGTATACAAAATTCAAGAAATGTTGATCGATCTGCAGTTCGACTGCGTGTGCTTCTTCACAACCAGTAACCGGTCCTGTTGGCTTCTGTGAAATACAGTATGTAATGTTCTGTTTGTTTTTTCTATATATGTATAATTACCCTCACTAGAGAAATAGTTGCATATAATTAAACTATCTTTTCAGTTATTGTAAAAATGTTCAAGACTGGAAATGTCTTTGTAGATTTCTTGGATTAAAACAAAGAAACTTACGAAAGAAATAGTGGAACCACGTAGATAATTTTTGCTTACCTTTCTTTTGGATCGGTAATAACATTTACAAAAATAACAACTGTAATGATAAAAGATTTGAACAAGTTGTGTACATTAACTAAAAAAAGTTAGTTGGTATTGTGGAAAGAAAGTTCTTGAATCATTTTGAGAGACTGGGTGGTCAGTCATGTTTGATCTGTCAGCCCGTTTAGATGTAAACAAGGTACAGTTTACATGCCGAACCCAAAGTCTTTGCAGGATTGACGCGAAAGTACTATTGCCAATCATAATTCTGATTGCATTGGGATCAATTGAAGCTCCCATTTTAGATATGATCAAATATTGTCATAAAACACTTGAGCACCTCATCTTTCTCTTCCACAGGTAAATTGCATCATCTCATCACGTATGTTCACAGCTCACAAGTTACTAATTAAAGGAGCAGACTCAAGTCTCATTACTAACAAATCCAACGCTTCTTTCATCCAAGTATATTGGCAAACTTCTATAGCTTTCGCAACACCCACCCAAGCTCTTCTACGAATATCTTTTTCGGGCCAAAGCTCTAGTTCTTCCTTCACAAGTAACGGAAACATATGTCCTTCGTAATATCCATCGTTACCTTTGCTTTTAAAACACCATGTACCCAATTCTCCCTCGACTATTCCATACACTCCAGCTTCCTCTATGGACTCTCTTAGCGCGGCTTCTTTGATGGTTTCATCGCATTCCCAGCCTCCTTTAGGAAACAGCATTCCTTTGCCTTTTCTTTGTGCACTAATCACTAGTACTTCCAATGCATTGTTAGTGTTAATTCTGTAAGGTATACATCCAACGACTTGACGTTGTTGGCCTTTATTGTAACGTTGCAAATGTCGTCCGCTACGAGAAACCCTTGATACCATTTTCTTCAATTCCATTTCAACTACAAAACTCTGTGTAAGATGTTTGTCAACTAACTGGTTATAACAAGAAACAAAGATGAATATGTGATTGAGGATGATAATTTGAAGATGAAGTTGTTTTTGTTGAAGGAGAAGCACAAGATAAATGAGTGATATTTGTGTTTGATGAAGAAAATGTGATTCTATCTACTACTATAAGGAGGAGAAAAACAGGGTTTGTGGGTCCCACTGGGGGTGTGAAAGAAAAAGATAAGCGCGGATGCAAATGGGGGCGTAGGAAATACGTGTTACGTGGTTTCATAATGTCGGCTGAGATATTAACGCTGCTTGACATTTTGTAGTAGAGTTTTATAGTTGAACATTAGCCAATGTCAGCTGGACCAGCTTAAATGTGTGGATTTAATATAGTCTTTGTATTGCAGTGTTGTATCTTTCGAGTATAATAATAAGGTTTTTATTGGTTGCAAGTTGTGCCGGAAATAATTTAGTCACGTTTTATGTTATCGAAGCTTTTTTTATCACAAATATCCTTCTGACTTTTCTTCTTCGGTTTCCCCTATTGTATCTTACACCACTCCCGACCCATAAACCGACACACCGTTGACCGTTGACAGTTGACAGCGTTTTCTTTTTTTTTTTTTTTTTTTTCACCACACAAATATATCTCACAAAACACACACACAAAACACTCACACAAAAAACAAATGAGCCTCACACAACTTCATTCCTTGCTCATCGTTAAACAGAAGCAGCTTCAACCGACGACCAACAGATACACCTCTGCCATTTGTGTCACTTCAGTGACGCTCGTCAGTTGGCCAAACCGACGAGCCGTTAAGAGTGGTCTTAAGTGTGTGTAGAGTTTTGGATAATCTATAAAATAAAAGCTCTCGTAATTGTGTAGTTAGTTTTGTCGTATTCTTAGAACATCTTTAATGAAAAAGGTGTTTAACATTTTGAACCGATTTTCAACTCATCACTGAATAGTATAACTGTAAAATCTTACTCAATTTTATCTCAACCCTTATAATTACTCTCACTTGATAAATTAACAATGGTTTAATCAATAGGTTGAGCAATCTCAACATATTGCTCCACTAAGTGATCCTCAACATTTAAATCCAATGCATTAACATATTCTCAACCAAATTTCAACTCTTTCGTAACCTTCTCCATTAGAGATGCTCTTAATAGTCCAATTAATCTCATTTCACGTTATCAGTTTTTTAGTGTGTTATGGTCAAAACTAAAAAAGCAACAATACTAATATTAACAATAGTGGTAAAAAAAAAAAAAAAAAAAAAAAAAAAAAAAAAAAAAAAAAAAAAACCCTAAGGGCATTCGTGAGATACTTGCCTGACGGTACTAAAGACTTTATTTTGGGTGATGTTAAGTTAATCTAGGTAAAACTTTTTGTTATTGAAAATGTGAGATATTCTCATATAACGGTTTTGATATGATAAATAATGTTGGGATTTCTATGAGAGGATAAAATTAATGGTTCCTTAACTTTAAGTGAATATAGACTCATTTTTGGGTTTAATAATGATAAATATCATGTTAAAACCTTGGTTAGAATCCTATTTTATTTTTGGGGCTTTTACATATATATCTTTAGAAATTTTAAAAGTTAAATATATATCCTTTTGATGCATTAAAAACATTGTATTTTATGCATCAAAAACTGATACAAAGGATATACATGTAATTATTCATCCAGGGAAGGATATATATGAAATTATGCATTTATTTTTAAATAGCTTATAGTGAAACCCAACAATTAATATAACCAATAATGACTCGAGTTTAGTTTTAATCTACTAATCATCTTAACATAGGAGGTAGGATCAATAAGAAATATAATTAAGATGAGAAAAATGAGAAGAAACCACAACCACAAATATTATATGCATCTATAAAAATCAGCAGGGTACCCGCGCGTTGCGGCGGTGGGTACCCTGAAATAAAAATTTTCGCTGAATCATGTATTTTGGTTTATTATGTTCTTTTTGACAATAAATTTACGGATATCAAGAATTTCATTTAGCCCGTTCCCGTTCTGGCTCGGGCCCGTTTGGCCCGCGCCTGTTCGGGCTCGAGCCTGTTTGGCCCGTGCCTGTTTGGGCTCAAGCCCATTTTGCCCATACCCGTTCGGGCTTTAATATTTGTATAATGCGCTTTATTATTTGTATTAGTGACATTTAATGCATGGTACCCGCGCGTTGCGGCGGCAGGTACCCTGAAATAAAATTTTCAAGTGAATCATGTATTTTAGTTTATTATGTTCTTTTTAGCAATAAATTTACGGATTTCAAAGATTTCGTTTAGCCCGTGCCCGTTCGGGCTCGAGCCCATTTGGCATGCGCCCGTTCGGGCTCAAACCCATTTGGCATGTTGCCCGTTTGGGCTTGAATATTATTTGTATTAGTGACATTTAATGTATGAATTGTGTTTAATTTGGTTCTACAATATGTTTTATAATTTGTATTTATTATGTTAGGGGTTTTTAATAACTATATTAATTGTATTTATTGATCAGTTAATTAATTGACTATATTAAATAGCATTAATGTGGTGTTTTGTTTTTTTTAATATGTGCATTAAAGTGGTGTACGCTAGTCATCAGGTATCCGCTGCCGTATTGCGCAAGTACCTTTCTAGTTATATATGAATAATTACATCGATGACATGATATACTCATACCCATGATGAAACTGGAAAACGTCGCGTATTCATGTAACAAATTACATGCTAGTATCCTATACTCATATACATGTTATATGCCACAAGAAGCACGCTAGATAAAGATAAAAATTACTTTATTTTGCTTATTTATAAATTTAGGCTTATTACAAGATAAATTTTCACTATTTAACTAATTTGATTTAATAGTGAGGATTAGAGAAATTTTCAAATGCTTACTGTTATTTTGATGTTTACCAAGGGACAAATCACCATCATCCATATAGTATAATCTATTAGTGAGGATAAACCTAAAATTTAATATGGAAACCTAAGTCCATGTTTTTTTTTTCCTCCTTTTTCTTTGTCTTTTGGTATTTCTTATTTATTAACATTTTTTTCATTTTTTTTTTTTTTTTTTTTAGAATTCACGTTTTTATTTTAAATTCATTTTTTTTTTAGTTCACGTTTTTTTATTATTTTTTTAATTTAAATTCACGTTTCTTTATTCAAGTTTTTTTTCCGTTTTCATTTGTATTCATACGTTTTCGTTCGTTTTAATACGTTTTCGTCCGTGTTCATATGTTTTTGTCTGATTTTAAACGTTTTCGTCTGTCTTTAACCGTTTTCGTACGTTTACATCCGTTTTCTGACGTTTTCGTCCGTTTTCTGACGTTTTCGTACGTTTATATACGTTTTCGTCTGTTTTAAAACGTTTTTGTCCGTTTTCATACGTTTTCGTCCGTTTTTACGTTTTCGTCCATTTTTAGACATTTTCGTCTGTTTTCAGACGTTTTCGTCTGTTTTTATACGTTTTCGTCTTTTTTCATACGTTTTCGTCTGTTTTCTTACGTTTTCGTCTGTTTACGTCCGTTTTCATACGTTTTCGTCTTTTTTCTAACGTTTTTGTTTATTTTCATACGTTTTTCTCCATTTTCTTACGTTTTCGTTCGTTTTCATACGTTTTCGACCGTTTTCTTTCGTTTTCGTCCATTTTTCATACGTTTTCATACGTGTTTTTACGTTTTCGTCCGTTTTCGTCCATTTTCATACATTTTTGTCTGTTTTTAGGTTTTCATGTATTTTCGTCCGTTTTTAGACGTTTTCGTCTGTATTTTTACGTTTTCATGTATTTTCGTCCGTTTTTAGACGTTTTCATACGTTGTCATCCGTTTTTTACGTTTTCATCCATTTTTAGACGTTTTCGTCTGTTTTCAGACGTTTTCATCTGGTTTTATACGTTTTCGTCCATTTTTATACGTTTTCATCCGTTTTTATAGATTTTTGTCAGTTTTTATACGTTTTTGTCCATTTTCATACGTTTTTATACGTTTTTCATTTGATTTTATATGTTTTTGTCTGTTTTTAGACCTTTTCATTTTGATATTTGTAAGTGACACTTATTTATCTCTTGTGATATAACATTGTAAGGAAGATGAATAGTATTACATTCTTCATCATGTATTTGTTATCAGTTGTGATACTCAACTAAGAATGTGATGGTTATGTTTTTGAAAATATTTAGGAAGATTTTTGTGTTTTATGATATTATGAAATATTAGAAAAGTTGTTCAACTGAAAACAAGAGTTGTTATGATACTTTTGTTAGACTTGTGGTGGATTTTTCTATTTAATGGATACATTGTGTATGTTTCGATAGGTTTTATAGCGAGATTTGAAAATATCTATAGTTGAATCAGCAAACTAAATAAGCTATGGTTGAAGATAGCACACATCTTTATAAACAAACTGAGGAAGCTCAAACACTTGTGATATCACACATGATATCATGTGTGATAACACCGTTGATATTACCGGTGATAACATGTGTGATATTACCGGTGATATCACCTGTGATATCAGGTGATATCACAAGTGAGGTGATATCACCTGTGATACCATGTGTGATATCACATGTATTTGAGCTTATTCAGTTTGTTTATAAAGATGTGTGCTTTCTTCAACCATAACTTCTTTAGTTTGCTTATTCAACCATATATATATTTCAATTCCGCTATAAAACCTATCGAAACATGCATAATGTATCCATTAAATAGAAAAATCCACCACAAGTCTAACAAAAGTTTCATAACATCTTTTGTTTTCAGTTAAACACCTTTTCTAATATTTCATATTATCATAAAACACAAAATTCTTCCTAAATATTTTCAAAAACACAAATAAGAAAAATGAACAGAATCATCACAGTAATATAATAAGTGATGTTTATTATCATTTCTTTCATATATACTTGGTAAAATACTAAATTCTTATCACATTTGGTATGAATTTAATATTTCACATTCTTAGTTGAGTATCACAACTGATAACACATATATGATAAGAGTGTAATACTCTTCATCTTTCTTACAATGTTATATCACAAGAGATAAATAAGTGTCACTTAAGAATATCAAAATGAATAAAAAGGAAGGAAGCTATGAAAATAGAGACTTGACATATTCTCAAAATCAAATAAGGGTTGCACTAAATTAGCATTTTTTTTAACAAAATAAGAATTCACCTAAAGAGACTTTAACCCTTTTATTTCTACTAAGAGTATAATATCACAAGTGATAGATAACATTGGTTGCATTAAAAAAAATATGCGCCTGTCAATTGCGATGAAAGGCACAAAAACTATCTTGTAACTGAAAATTATAAAAATATTAGAAAACACATAGGTGATAATATATAAAAATATACAGAGCAATGGAATATTTCAGTTGATATTAAAGATTAAAAAACATACTTGTTTGTTTATGAAATATCACAAGTGATATTAGACATTAACTTTTTTATAATAAAATATCACAATTGATATTAGACATGTAATATAATAAAGTTTAATAATAAGCATGAAAACATATGAAAATAGACGAAAACGTATAAAAAATGCAAAAAACGGACGTAAACGTATGAAAACGGACAAAAACGTATAAAAACGAATGAAATGCGTATAAAAACGAATTAAAAGCGTATAAAAACGGAAAAAAGCGTCGAAAAATGGACGAAAACGAATAAAAACGGATGAAAATGGACGAAAACGTCTGAAAACGGACGAAAATGTCTGAAAACAGGCGAAAGCGTCTAAAAATGGATGAAAACGTAAAAAACTAACGAAAGCGTATAGAAACCTATGAAAACGTAAGAAAACAGACAAAAACGTAAGAAAACAGATGAAAACGGACAAAAACGTAAGAAAACAGACGAAAATGTATGAAAACGGACGAAAACGTAAGAAAACGAATGAAAACATAGGAAAACGGACGGAAATGTAAGAAAACAGGCGAAAACGTAAGAAAACGGACGAAAACGTATGAAAACGGACAAAAACGGACGAAAACGTATAAAAACGAACGAAAATGTAAGAAAACAGACAAAAACGTAAGAAAACATAAGAAAAGGTAAGAAAACATATGTAAACGGACGAAAACGTATGAAAACGGACGAAAACGTAAGAAAACGGACGAAAACGTGAAAACGGGCGAAAAACGAAAACGGACGAAAACGTAACAAAACGGACGAAAACATATGAAAACGGACGAAAACGTAAGTAAACAGACGAAAACGGATAAAAACGTATGAAAATGGACGAAAACGTAAGAAAACAGACGAAAACGTAAGAAAACGGACCAAAACGGCAAAACGTATGAAAACAGACGAAAACGTATAAAAAGCGGAAAAAACTGACAAAAACGTATGAAAACTGACGAAAACGGAAAAAAAAAAGTTAAATTAAAAAAAGTGATTAAAAAAATACAAATAATGAGAAAATAAATAAGAAAGATTAAAAAAAAGAAAAAGATAAGAAAAAAACATGGACTTAGGTTTAGACATATTAAATCTTAGGTTAATCACCATCATTAGATAAAAAAATGAAAGGTGAGGATTTATCCCTTAGTATGTAAGGATTTTTGAGTATGCAAAATAAAGTGCCTCTGAGGATTAACCTAAAATTTAAAAGGTAAACTTAAGTACATATTTTTTTTCTTGTCTTTTTGTCTTTCTTTTTTATTCACATATTTTTTTGGTCTTTTTTCTAAATGTAGCCAACTTGTCACTTTTTATTTTGTTGTGTACTCATATATTTTTTTCTTTTCTTATAACCAAACTTTTAAAATTTGACCTTGTTGTGTATTGGGTAACCGGACCCAACTTGTTATCAGGTCATTGGTTAACCGGACCCAACTTGTTATCCTACATGTAACAGGTCATTATACATGTCATTTTTTTTCAACTAATTAATTTATTTAACCCCTTTATCATCTCCACCCACCACTTTACTCATCCACCTAAAATTATCTTACGCCATGTATAACATTTTTGTAAGTTTGCATCCTATTTGTTGCTGGTAATTAATTCAATTGTCCAATTTATGTAAGTTTGCATCGTTTTCGTTGCTGGAAATTAATTCAGCTCATGTATAACATTTTAGTAATTATTTGTTAACACCATGAAAAAGAGATGTGTGATGTGTATGGCTTCCTTGATCCCGAGCTTCCAACACAATACTACAAATATTTTTTCTACAAAACGTATATAGATAACAACCGATTGACGAAGATGAATTCAAATGTTACTGATCATCTTGATTCACAGATTCGGATAGGGAAATTGAAAGCGGAGTTGACTATGTTACAGTCCAAACAAGAACTTTATGATAGGATTATGTTGGTTTGACTATGGTTGCTGGCTTTTTTTTGTTTTGTAATTGCAATGTTTGTATTGTTTTAAGTTATCTATTGTCGAATTATGTTAAACAATTTGGGTAGCTTTCAGTCATATGTATGTTTCGTAGTCTATAATGTAATTTTTAGATTAATGAAATTGTTCATTCATGGTCATTTTGTGTCATTCATACAGGTTTGTATTACAGTGATTTTGTGTCGGTTTGTGGTCATATTTCTGCACCCTTTCTAATGTTCTGATAGAAAAGTGGACTGCACCATTTATACCACTTGTAACCACACAATTTGACACTGTATTTTTGCACTATATTTTTATGCTGCATACCTGGTACAAAATAACTTGACACTCACAAATATTTGCAGCAGGTACTGATGTTCATACTGTGTATTTTTGTAGCGCATGTACTGATGTTCACAACTTGACCCTCAAACTTGTTGCCAATCTATAACTTTATATTTGTTAGATCTTCTTGTAACCCAATCGTAGCTTTTTAGTTAAATATCTTGCACGATTTTATTAGTACTTGAAATTTTATTACCAAACAGAGGAGCATTCCTTTCTTTCTAGTACTACTATCTGTTACACAAAAAAGGCATACAATTGAAACTGAGAACATGGATTTGAAACTGAAAGCATCCATTACCATTAATGAAAACATCCAACAATACTATGCAATGCCCATTAATGAACAAAAGGGGGCATTGAAGTGATCAAACGCATCACTTCTAGTGTTCTGTTACAGCATCAACATCATTTTTACATAATTCTAGTAACATTTTCTTCACTTTCATGCAGTGCCCATAAATAAAAAAAGAGGGCATTGAAGTGGCTTCAAAGGCAGCACTTCTAAGGTTTAGTTACAGCATACTAATAATTGTTTCTGTGCACATAATACATAGACCAAAAAGGTGTACAAATTTAACATCAAAGTTAAAGACTTTACTCCAAATTTTCTGCATTGGTGTTTGAACTACCAACACCTGGTTGTTTCTTCCTAACTCTTCTACTCCTTCCACTTGGTCTAACAAAGCTACCAGCTGCTCGTGTTGGATTAACTTGGACTGATGTTGTTGATGGAGTGTGGTATGTGCTAAAACACATACCTTTTCTATATCAAAACTGACCCAAAACAACCAAGAAAGAGCCGTTTATTGCTAATATTTATGGTTTTCTTGAGTTTGTGCTTGTGCAGGTACGGATATGTAAAAACACGCAAAAAGGAACCAAATCAGACATAAATCCGAGCACGAGAGATTAAGAGAGCTTAAGCCGAGCCGGAAGATCAAAATTGAGCATTTATGAGGATTTTATTCTCCGGGGATAATTTTTGGAAGAAATAACCAAGTTTGAAGATATGTCAAGAATGGCCCCTCAAGTTTGTGCAATTGGCAAAAGTGGCCCTTGAAGATTCAGAAAATTGCAAATTGGCCCTTGGTTTATTTGAAGATTGTCAAAATCAGTCCTTGGAAGATATTTTCAGAATCACACCTTTGGTCCTTGGAGTTTTAGCTTTTACATGTTTAGTCCCTATGATAACCAAATGAATCCAATACTAGTCCAATCCTTACCAATCCATTATCCAACTCAAAGACATAAACCTTCGGCCCAACTCTGCCTGGCCCAAACACTTTACCCGGCCTCTTTATTAATAACACACAACCCGTTATCCAATAAACCAACCCGTTTCTCCCACTTGACCCGGCCATTTAAACCAAGTCAAAACCTCTTTTACCCGGTCAAATTATACAAACAATAATAAAATAAACAAACGCGCCCAAACCCTGTAAAACCCCCATTGTTACTGTTACCCTCCCTTCCCAGCAATTACCCATTTACCCAAGCCTTACCTCGTACTAGCATCTTCTCAACCTCTTCTAGAAGGCCTCTGACACACGTGTCAGAGGTGTGTGTCATGGGAATGCCAACGTGTACAAAAGGAGCTCTCTCATTGGAGCAGCCACCTCATTCAAATGATCAAACGGTGTAGAATGATTGGATGATTCGAGATGGATGATCAAAGGCTGTGATTAAGGACCCAGAACCTTCCCAAGCTCTCCTCTTCTGCTTTATAAACCCTCATTCAGTCACAAAGTAGATGGTCCAGTTTTTCATGTTTTTAGAAAAGCTTTGGCCATTTACTTGTTTTCTGTCATTTAAAATGTTTTTCAGTAGTTTATAATTCAGTTAATTGTAATTTGTAACTTTAATCTTCATTAATGCAATTTTCCCTTTTACCTTTTAATAACTTGTCTTAAGCTTTTATCAATTTCCTGTTTTAAGCATTCAAATACTGTCCATTTGAGCTTACATAAGCTTATTGAAGCTTATGTAAGCTTATTAGTGTTTCAATTTGTTCAATTCCCAGTTTTATATAAAAAGTCAACAAAAGTCAACATTAGTCAACTATCATACTCTTATTGGTTCAGAGATGGAATTGGGGTGATATTTGGCTTGAGTTGGTGTTGATTTGATGTTTTGATATTGGGTTTATACTGTTACTCTGCTCAAAATTGGCTGAACTTTTTGTAAGTGTGAACTCAATCTCAATTCTAGCTTATTAAAAAGTAGCAGTTAGCATTTATCTTAGATCTGTTTAAGTACTGATATTTACTGTCACATTAGCTTTATTTCAGTGTTTTGAATCTGTTTTGATGATTAGCATAGGTTGTCTTTGTGTTTGAACTTGAGTTGATTGCATAAACTGTCCCTAAAGTAGTGTTTGGATTAGAGTTTAAAACTGTTTTTGAGGTTTAAATAATGGATTAGATCAGTTGCTGTAGGTTTGATATAGTTGTTTGATCTCATATCTGTCTTTGTTTGGGAACCATTTGCACCTTTAGTCAATATTGCACCTTAACTGTTCTTGTGCTCAAAACTGTTAAAATCAGTGGTTGAGATTCTACATATAGGTGTAAGAGTTGATAATCTAGCTTGCTATAACTGTCATACATCATATTTCATCATTGTCAGTTCAACATTTGATCTTGAAACTCAAATAAGTCAAAACTCTTCACTGTTTTCAAAAGTCAAAAAAACATGTCTACACCAGTTTTGTGCAGATCTTGCAGGCATTGCACAATGTTCATTTCAAGTAGATAGGGTCTCAAATTTGGTTTAGTCATAGTCTGCTAGGTGGTCTTGAGGACTGCATTTCTGCTTTTCACATTTGCTTCTCTGATAGGCTGATGCAGTAGCTTAAAGTAAGGGCCTGGTCACTGTTTTGCTTAAGTGAGCAGTTAGCTTAATCATTGGTAAACTGATCATTAGGTGTTAGGAGTAGCTGCCTTTAGTTGATTTTAGTTAGTTTTAGCATAACTTACCTTCTGTAGAAGTTTGGTAGCTTATAAAGCTTATTAGCTTATTTTCAAGTAGCTTATTTAGGATCAGTTACACTACAGCTCTTAAACCCTCCACATAAGCCCATGTTTTTATATTTTTCATAGATTTAGATTAATATTTTAGAATTTCCCTGAATTTTTCATGATTTTTAGCTACTGTTCACTATTTTTCTAGATTTAAAACAGTTTTTAATCATTTTAAAATAGCTTTTATTGCAAATAATTAAGAAAAAGTTCAAAAAAATAACTTTTCAATTTTCTCAGTTTAAGAAAAATATAAAAAGCATAAAAAATATTTTTCCTTATTTTTCCCCTTTTATTTGGTATTTTTCACAATTTAAATTAGATTAAAATAGTTTAAAATTAGTAGAAAATAGAAAAATAATCAAAAAAATAAAAAAAGTAGTTTTGAAAAGTCTCTTATGGTATTTTAGATTTTATAAAAATAGTTTCACATTTTTCTCCTTAATTTTCATAATTTTTATTATTTTAATTTAGTTTAAATAGTTAAAAATTAGTTTTTAATTTAAATAAAATCAAGAAAATTCCTAAAAAATAGTTTTAATTCATAAATAGTTTTCAAATATCATTTTTAGTATAAAAGTAATTTTAGGTTATTTTTAGGAGTTAGATTAGTCGTTGTTGCATTTTATTCGCGTTTCGTTTTAATCCCGTTTTTGCGTTTTAGTGTAGAATTGCATAGTTTGCCTTAATTCTTAGGATTTCCCGTAGATTAGATGTTCCATTTACTTTCCTTATCCCGTAGTTTAGAATATATCATTTTATCCCCTTTTCTTATTCAAATCCCGATAATTGAGACGTGAGTTGGAAATTCCATTCAACCCTCGTTCGGAACGATCTCGGTGCTCAAACCTAACACGTTTGAGTTACCCAACATACTACACAACTTCTCTATTATTGGTTTGTCTGAACTGTTTTAAGTTTCTTACGGTTAGTCATTCACAAGTGGCTAGCTTGTGTGAGTTAACTTGACAGTTTGGCACAATATCAAATTTTTGGCGCCGCTGCCGGGGAGGGCTTGTAGCGAGTTTTCGTATTCCGTCTCGAATTGCGTGCAATTTGAAGATCCTTCCCCGAGTGAAGTTACCGTCATTTTTGTAAATACATGTTTTTGAAAAACCCAAAAAAATCTAAAAACGCCTAAACATTCTTCCTAGAGTGTTTACAAAACCATAAAAATTAAAAAATCAACAAAAGAGACTGAAACGTCAATTGTTACGTCGGCTCACCTTGAAGGTACAACCTATACACGGGGTATAAGGAAAGTCTTGACATTAAATTGCAGACTGAAGAACGATCCACTCTTCGTTCCCGCTCCGCTGCGCGTACTTTTGAGAGCTACCGAGCACCGGTTGACGTGACGGTTACAAAAATATTGTGTTTTCTTAAATATAAAAACCCAAAAAGATTTTCCTTTTCAAAATTTGTCTTAAAAACCCAAAAATATTCTTCTTTACCCTCTGAACCGTCAATTCTTTATCCCTTTACCCTCTTATTCGTATAATTCTTCTCGATGTCTTCGTCTTACCATTATGGTTGTCAATGGTGTGGGGGACCTCAAAATGGTGGGAATTGTCCCGGATGTAGCATTGTGAATACGGGAAACGAGTTTGTTTACAATCAAAATCCCTACAATGAGACGACCGATTTCCTTAACCAATCCCCATACCATGAGACGGATTCATACTCTTGTGAGTATTGTGGTGGTCCTCACCAAGGTTTTCAATGTCAAGTTCAATTTAACAACTCAACCTTTGGTTATGAACCTTACCCGTATTCGTCACAACAATCATACTGTTGTGAGTATGGTGGAGGTCCACACGTTAATTCCGATTGTCAAATACATAATCCAATTGTTTACGAGCAAGTTTCTTATGACTATTCCTATGACCCACCTCCACAATACCAAGAAATTCAACCACAACCTCCGATAATTTCTCCAGAAATTCAAAGATGTCTTAAAATACTCGAAGAATTTGTTAATAAACATGCCGAAGATCGAGCGTCTCGCAACGAAAGATCTATGATAGAACTACTCGAAGAAGAAAAACGAGCAGCTCAGATTGAAAAATGCCTTGAAGAAATACGAATTGAGGAGCAAGCACTTGAAAGACGTGCCCGATGGCTCGAGACTTACATTGACGATGATGATGAGGATTCCATCCAAATGAAAGAGTATTATGCGAGTTTGTCGGCTGAAACCCCTCCCGTTTCTGAGCCTTTCATTTCCGACCCTTCCCCTTCACTCACGCCGGATGAGAGAAGTGATATCGTATTGGAAGAGGTCGATAATTCTATGTCTTCGATAGTTGTTGATCCCGTTGACTCTCTCATAATGGGGGACGAGCTTCTTAGCACTATTCCGGAAACGGAATCGCCTTGTGTTAAGAGCCTTGACCCAATCCCAAGTGAGTCCGAGGATATATCTGATAGTGATTGTGATTCGCTTTTATGTGATTCTCTTGACATCTCCGAGGTTACTTCCGGGATTTTCTCAAATCCAGTTTTCAAGTTCAGTGATGATTACACCTTTTGTGAAGTTAATCCTCTTTTCGATAAAGATTTTGAGTCCGATTCAGAGACCACAACGGAAGTGGTGGATATTGCTAGCTCTCAGAGCACACCACTTGTCCCATCTCTGTGTTCCGACCTTTCTCTCCCGTCATGTGATGTTATGCAAGATGAAGAAAGTGATGAATCTGACACTGAAGATATTGTGGAGATTTATGAATTGACTAAAGTGGTTGAAGACGATATTCTTGATAATCTGCCTTATGATTCTTACATGGAAGAAATCGACTTATTTCTTGATGATCCAATACCGCCGGGTATTGAGAGTGACGGGTGCGACTCTAATCAAGATGTCCTTTTTCTTGAAAGCTTGCTTAATGATGATTCTCCTTCCTCTGTTGAGTCGACCCTCACTTATCCCGTTGAGCCCACATGTGAAGACAAGATTTTCAACCCCGGGATATGCATTGATGAGTTCTTTGTTAGAAACGTTGTTAGAGAAAAGGATCCTCTCTTGGATGCCTTCATTGTTAAACTTTCACCTCCTTACCATGAGCTCCCATCTCTCTTGGAGTTTTCTCATTGTGATCCGTCATCCCGGCGTCCGCCCGCAAAACCACCGGATGATGGATCATTCTTTCATGTTATCCCTTATGTGCTGATGCCCGACATTTTCTTTCCTACCTATCCCACCCAGTCTCATTCCTTCAGGAATGAGGACACCGTTTTTGACCCTGGTATCTCTACCACTTTCTTCCCCAAGGACAAATGAATTCGGGGATCGAGTCAGGCTAGCGACTCGGTGATCAAAAACAGTAGCGCTTCGTGGGAGGCACCCCATGCTTATCTATCTTCTTTATATTTTCTAATAAGTGACGCTAAGGGGTCTGCCTCTTTGATTTCTCGTGTTTGGTTGTTTGTGATGTTGTGTTTAGGATGTTCCCGATATGAAGACTCTCGTGCTCGAAGTTTGTTATTTCTCCACTCGAGTTTCATGATCGATGCTGATGGAAATCCGATATCCTAATCTTATCGACTAACGTTTATCTTCTAGCATACTTAATAAATGGCTTTTAGATTTTCGTGATACCCTTGCTTTAAACATTGAGGACAATGTTTCGTTCTAGTCTGGGGTAGGGTAATCTTCGATTTGATTTGACCGCACTTGCTTGTTTTTCGTCGTGTACTCTCGCAACCCCGTTTTTCCTTATAAAATGAAAATGTGTGCAAAAATGAGAAAATTTAAAATTTTTGTAAGCTTTTGTTAAGTCTTTTTGATTGAAAAGTTTTGCTAGTCTCTTAGACAAGAAGCTATAAA
Source organism: Chrysanthemum seticuspe (assembly GCA_019973895.1). Taxonomy (NCBI): domain Eukaryota; kingdom Viridiplantae; phylum Streptophyta; class Magnoliopsida; order Asterales; family Asteraceae; genus Chrysanthemum; species Chrysanthemum seticuspe. The sequence continues at coordinate 68,041,027 of BPTQ01000005.1, read as the reverse complement.
ATGCGAATTCTAGCTCACAAGGCCAAGATTTTGCAAGTTTCCCTGAGTGACTTTAAATATGCATAACTCTATTTCATTAGACGAAGCATTTGCTAAGTTAATATATGTTTTGACACCTTGTTGACTTTTCGCTGGTGAGAGTAGGAATAGAATTCTGACTTGACCGGGCGTGTTGAGCCCTAGCTTGTTCCCTTAACCATAGATAATCTAAAAATTATCGGCTAAGCATCTGCGGATCTCATTATTTGGGATTTTAAATTTGCAGAGATCGAGAAATGATAGAGTTACTTATGATTTTAGATGCTAAGCGTGGAGTAGTTGGTTCTCTTTAGAGCCCATCGAAGGTACTTATGGCTTTTTGTTCCCACAAAATTGTTTCACCCCATATCTGTCTAATAAATAATTAGAGATGTTGAGTTTTTGGCGATAGTTAGTTCTTTATCTTCTTAAAAGAATCTTTGTTTTAAAAAATTGGGTACACATCAAGGATCCGTGATGAATAAGCAATCAGTGATAAGTGATAAAGTAATAAGTAAAGTTGTGAGCTGCGGTGTCGAGATCGGACCCTTGGATCTTTAGCCGGGATTGAGTGAGGTCTTAGCCTAGCCAGCCGGGATCCTCATTTCATGAAGCCTATAGTCTTGGAATTACCCCGTGAAGCTCCGTAGTTCATAGCTCATATAAGTAAAGTTAAAAAAAAAAAAAAAAAAAAAAAAAAAAAAAAAAAAAAAAAAAAAAATGAAAATGATGAAAAAGTCAAAAGTATAAGTGAATAAAAATTCCTTGATGTGGACCTCATTTTTGGGACAATGGTTCTTGAGAGAAGGCGGACAACTAATTATCGACTTAGCTTTGTATCTTTATCGGAATAAAAGTTATCGAAACGAGAATTTGAAGAAATTCATTTCTCACAAAAATAAAATAATTAGAGGAAAATAGGAAAATGGGAACAAAAGGTATTACACAAGTAACTTCCATGGGTAGTGTTAGCATCTAGAGTCGTATGTAACAATGATTTCGGTTTTACGCTTAGTTTGGGACTTGGGAAAAATCAGGGACGATGTATTCTATCCGTATGGTCACTTCACGCTGTGTTGTGTTTTCTACTCCGTGATCCTAACGTGTCGTTTGAAAAATGTTGGAGTTATTGATCGACATGAAAGTTCAACAAACCGTCATTCATAACCGGAATGAGCTTAATTGTAATATCTATATATGAGAAATAAAAGGTAAACGGGGCGTTTTTAGAATTAAGGCTTTCTTAATCTCTTTTGAGGAATCTTTGCTACTTCTTCATAGGTTTATTAGAAAGAGATTGAAATCCTTGGTTTTAGAAGCGTGAGTTGATTGCATTGCGTGAGGACACGACAATAGTCTCGTCTGGGGTATTTTGGTATGTGATAAAACACATACCTTTTCTATATCAAAACTGACTCAAAACAACCAAGAAAGAGCCGTTTATTGCTAATATTTATGGTTTTCTTGAGTTTGTGCTTGTGCAGGTACGGATATGTAAAAACACGCAAAAAGGAACCAAATCAGACATAAATCCGAGCACGAGAGATTAAGAGAGCTTAAGCCGAGCCGGAAGATCAAAATTGAGCATTTATGAAGATTTTATTCTCCGGGGATGATTTTTGGAAGAAATAACCAAGTTTGAAGATATGTCAAGAATGGCCCCTCAAGTTTGTGCAATTGGCAAAAGTGGCTCTTGAAGATTCAGAAAATTGCAAATTGGCCCTTGGTTTATTTGAAGATTGTCAAAATCAGTCCTTGGAAGATATTTTCAGAATCACACCTTTGGTCCTTGGAGTTTTAGCTTTTACATGTTTAGTCCCTATGATAACCAAATGAATCCAATACTAGTCCAATCCTTACCAATCCATTATCCAACTCAAAGACATAAACCTTCGGCCCAACTCTGCCTGGCCCAAACACTTTACCCGGCCTCTTTATTAATAACACACAACCCGTTATCCAATAAACCAACCCGTTTCTCCCACTTGACCCGGCCATTTAAACCAAGTCAAAACCTCTTTTACCCGGTCAAATTATACAAACAATAATAAAATAAACAAACGCGCCCAAACCCTGTAAAACCCCCATTGTTACTGTTACCCTCCCTTCCCACCAATTACCCATTTACCCAAGCCTTACCTCGCACTAGCATCTTCTCAACCTCTTCTAGAAGGCCTCTGACACACGTGTCAGAGGTGTGTGTCATGGGAATGCCAACGTGTACAAAAGGAGCTCTCTCATTGGAGCAGCCACCTCATTCAAATGATCAAACGGTGTAGAATGATTGGATGATTCGAGATGGATGATCAAAGGCTGTGATTAAGGACCCAGAACCTTCCCAAGCTCTCCTCTTCTGCTTTATAAACCCTCATTCAGTCACAAAGTAGATGGTCCAGTTTTTCATGTTTTTAGAAAAGCTTTGGCCATTTACTTGTTTTCTGTCATTTAAAATGTTTTTCAGTAGTTTATAATTCAGTTAATTGTAATTTGTAACTTTAATCTTCATTAATGCAATTTTCCCTTTTACCTTTTAATAACTTGTCTTAAGCTTTTATCAATTTCCTGTTTTAAGCATTCAAATACTGTCCATTTGAGCTTACATAAGCTTATTGAAGCTTATGTAAGCTTATTAGTGTTTCAATTTGTTCAATTCCCAGTTTTACATAAAAAGTCAACAAAAGTCAACATTAGTCAACTGTCATACTCTTATTGGTTCAGAGATGGAATTGGGGTGATATTTGGCTTGAGTTGGTGTTGATTTGATGTTTTGATATTGGGTTTATACTGTTACTCTGCTCAAAATTGGCTGAACTTTTTGTAAGTGTGAACTCAATCTCAATTCTAGCTTATTAAAAAGTAGCAGTTAGCATTTCTCTTAGATCTGTTTAAGTACTGATATTTACTGTCACATTAGCTTTATTTCAGTGTTTTGAATCTGTTTTGATGATTAGCATAGGTTGTCTTTGTGTTTGAACTTGAGTTGATTGCATAAACTGTCCCTAAAGTAGTGTTTGGATTAGAGTTTAAAACTGTTTTTGAGGTTTAAATAATGGATTAGATCAGTTGCTGTAGGTTTGATATAGTTGTTTGATCTCATATCTGTCTTTGTTTGGGAACCATTTGCACCTTTAGTCAATATTGCACCTTAACTGTTCTTGTGCTCAAAACTGTTAAAATCAGTGGTTGAGATTCTACATACAGGTGTAAGAGTTGATAATCTAGCTTGCTATAACTGTCATACATCATATTTCATCATTGTCAGTTCAACATTTGATCTTGAAACTCAAATAAGTCAAAACTCTTCACTGTTTTCAAAAGTAAAAAAAACATGTCTACACCAGTTTTGTGCAGATCTTGCAGGCATTGCACAATGTTCATTTCAAGTAGATAGGGTCTCAAATTTGGTTTAGTCATAGTCTTCTAGGTGGTCTTGAGGACTGCATTTCTGCTTTTCACATTTGCTTCTCTGATAGGCTGATGCAGTAGCTTAAAGTAAGGGCCTGGTCACTGTTTTGCTTAAGTGAGCAGTTAGCTTAATCATTGGTAAACTGATCATTAGGTGTTAGGAGTAGCTGCCTTTAGTTGATTTTAGTTAGTTTTAGCATAACTTACCTTCTGTAGAAGTTTGGTAGCTTATAGAGTTTATTAGCATATTTTCAAGTAGCTTATTTAGGATCAGTTACACTACAGCTCTTAAACCCTCCACATAAGCCCATGTTTTTATATTTTTCATAGATTTAGATTAATATTTTAGAATTTCCTTGAATTTTTCATGATTTTTAGCTACTGTTCACTATTTTTCTAGATTTAAAACAGTTTTTAATCATTTTAAAATAGCTTTTATTGCAAATAATTAAGAAAAAGTTCAAAAAATAACTTTTCAATTTTCTCAGTTTAAGAAAAATATAAAAAGCATAAAAAATATTTTTTCTTATTTTTCCCCTTTTATTTGGTATTTTTCACAATTTAAATTAGATTAAAATAGTTTAAAATTAGTAGAAAATAGAAAAATAATCAAAAAAATAAAAAAAGTAGTTTTGAAAAGTCTCTTATGGTATTTTAGATTTTATAAAAATAGTTTCACATTTTTCTCCTTAATTTTCATAATTTTTATTATTTTAATTTAGTTTAAATAGTTAAAAATTAGTTTTTAATTTAAATAAAATCAAGAAAATTCCTAAAAAATAGTTTTAATTCATAAATAGTTTTCAAATATCATTTTTAGTATAAAAGTAATTTTAGGTTATTTTTAGGAGTTAGATTAGTCGTTGTTGCATTTTATTCGCGTTTCGTTTTAATCCCGTTTTTGCGTTTTAGTGTAGAATTGCATAGTTTGCCTTAATTCTTAGGATTTCCCGTAGATTAGATGTTCCATTTACTTTCCTTATCCCGTAGTTTAGAATATATCATTTTATCCCCTTCTCTTATTCAAATCCCGATAATTGAGACGTGAGTTGGAAATTCCATTCAACCCTCGTTCGGAACGATCTCGGTGCTCAAACCTAACACGTTTGAGTTACCCAACATACTACACAACTTCTCTATTATTGGTTTGTCTGAACTGTTTTAAGTTTCTTACGGTTAGTCATTCACAAGTGACTAGCTTGTGTGAGTTAACTTGACGGTTTGGCACATTATCAGAGTGACTTGGACTGTTGTTGGTGTGTTTGATTGCATTCTTACTGTCTGTGACTGACTACCCTTTTTTCCAATTCCTCCCTTCATTGTCACAAACATTGATTTGGCACCTGGTCTAGCATTTGTATTAAACTTAACTCTTTTTCCACCCCTCTTAGTCCTACTAGACGCTTCACTTGATCCACCAACTTCAAAGGTTGCAGACCCCCGAGTCACATTCATAGCCACATCAGGTTCATCCACTAAAGATGTTGATTCAGCATCTTTATTTTTCTTAGGTCTATCTTTGGTTCCTGGTGGCTTAGATGGTTTATCAACCTTAGTATTAGTACAACTTGCCTTATTATGTCCTTTTTTACCACAATTTTGACATGTCATTTTTACCCCAGCCCTAGAAAGCCTATTTGTATTTTTTGATTCATGTGCAGCCCTAATCCTTTTTTTCCTTGGCCTTCCCGGCATTTTCTTAGGCTTGGGTGGCAAAACCCTAGACATTTCACTATAATCTGGCCAAAAGGTCATGCCACAAACAGGACTCATATATTGATTATAGGCTTGATAATACATATCTTTTCTAAAACAAGCAGGCACATAATCCTCTGGTCTTCTATTAATTTTAAACAAAACAGCTATTGCATGAGGACAAGCTAGACCTGATAATTGCCACATTCTGCAACTGCAAGTTCTTAGATGCTCATCAACTCTAAAAGCCTCATAACCTTTCCTAACTCATACGAATTCCCACCAGCTGGGATTACATGTCAAAACCTATATATGAATAACAATATCAGTGACACCTTTGTCGTATTAGAACCAAATAACATGTATTATGAACTGAGTGTTGTATCAGAATCATATACCTTTGTTGATCTTTTGAAAATTCAAGTATTTTCTGAATGTTCGGACAAATGTCTTCAGACCATTTCTCCATCAGTTTCCTCATGGTATTCATCCTCTCCAATACTATCACCCTCATTGCCTCAAGCATAGTTATTAAGGGCTTATTCCTGACTCTTAACAAAACAGAATTAAAACACTCACTAAACCCATTCTCCACTGCTTCACAATTTGTTCCTATGCTAAAAAAGGCCCTAGACCAGGTTTTAGGATCTTTATTAAGCAAGTACTGATGCGCATTTGGGTTTGCCCTTTTGATTTTATCCATGATTTTTTTAAAGAGTTGTGGATAAGATTCCTTTGAAGCCGCCCAAAATAAACTCCTAAATTGTACTCCACTAAACTGTTTCCTAAAACCTTCATATATGTGTCTTGCACATTGCCTGTGTTCGGAAAATGGCATAATGTCTTTCACAGCTTCAATAAGACCCTGCATAAAGTTCAATTATTACATTATTAAGTAATCATGGAAAAGTAGCTAAAGTTAAAAGATTGTACCTTGTGTTGATCAGAAATTAGGGTCAAACCATTGCCAGTGGGCATGTCCAAGTCATCTTCTATAAGCTCTATAAACCAACTCCAATTTTCCTTATTTTCTACATTCACCACTGCCCATGCCACTGGAAAGATGTGGTTATTGCCATCTCTCCCAATAGCCGTTAAAATCTCTCCCACATTTGATTTTTTAAGGAAACATCCATCTAATGCTATGAGTTTTCTACATCCTAGTTTACATCCCTCTTTTAAACCATTGAAACAAACATAAAACCTATCGAAATAAGTTTTATTATCAGGATTAACTGTCACACCCACTTTCACAGTTGACCCATCATTCGACTCTAATATGGCCTTAGCATATGACCTAATTAGACCATAATGATCCTCTATTGTTGATTCGCCCTCATTCAAAGCCCATCTCTTTGCATTCCTACATTGTGTTGGACTCACAATGCATTTGTATTTTTTCATCACTAAATCCCCAATCTCATGCAACTTAATTTCTGGATTTTGCCAAATCTTAGGACCAAAGTGTTTTCCTATCCATTTGTAGTCAATAAGAGTTCCATACGTTTCTGACACAAGTATGTTTATCATTCAATGAAATAACTTGAAAAGAAGCTTCAGTTGTCATCATCTTACCATAACATCTCCAAGGGCATTTGCTACCCTCATCCTTAGCTACACTTGGGTACTTGTTAAACTTGGCTTGTTTTCCTAGCGATTTATCCTTGATATTTTCTGGTCTAAACCCACAATTAGCAATGACTTTATTCTTTGAACTTCTATAAAACCACAATGAGAAACCATTTGCCAAGGCATAATATGTCAAGCATTCTTTAAATTGTTCAGCATTTACAAATCTGTCACCAATCTGGAATTAAATTATTAAAATTAGTAGTATACTTATATTAAAAAAGTTATTTGCAAATTGAAAATGGAAAAAAATGATAAATACATGTGGTTTCCGCAGCCTCCAGTGGGTATCTTCGTCATGGATCGGGTACTTTTCGACCTTTCTTTCAACAATTTTGAAAGGATCTTCCATTTCATCATTTGTCCCTTTTAATTCCCTCATCAAATCATTCATAAACTCCTCATGTTCAATTAGTGTATCACTATCACCAAAATCATGCACCCTCTTTGGTTTAGAAGTACCAACATTACCAATGTTTATGTTTTGTTTTGGCGGGATAAGAGCCCTTTTTGCATCAGATTTTCTTTTCCTAACTTCTCTCACTTCATCTTCACACTCAGATAGGTAATCAAATAATTGATCGGAGTATTCACTATCACTATCACTATCATTAACCCTTTGTTCATTATCACTATATGTTTCACTTTGATTGTACATTAAGGAGTTAACATTATCCTCAATCACTATGCCCTTATTCCTAACACCCATTTTCCTACGTACAATTGGTACATCATCTATCATTTTACCCTTCCCCCTATCAATAACCCTTTTAACATTTTCTACATCATCTATGTAACACCCCACCTTATCAGACCACAATATTGTCCGCTTTGCCCGCAGGCTTACGACTTTGTTTTTGTGGCCTCATTTGAAAACTTCCCGGCAGGTCACCCAAGCCAGTACTACTCTCACATGAGCACGCTTAACTGCCAGTTCCTAAGAACTCCACCCGCAGTAGACCACAAAACGCGTTGTGTCATTGTAAGGCGAATGTTATCTTATGAGCCTAGCATCTCTCCAGGCCACACCCAAGCCAGTACTACTCTCACATGAGCACGCTTAACTGCCAGTTCCTAAGAACTCCACCCGCAGTAGACCACAAAACGCGTTGTGTCATTGTAAGGCGAATGTTATCTTATGAGCCTAGCATCTCTCCAGGCCACAGCCGATGTAGGATTTGCCTAAAGTGTTGCAATCACCCCCCCCCCCCCTCTTAGGGACTCATCGTCCTCGATGAGGTTTGTCCCACCATCCCGAACGGCTCAGGAGCGGCTCTGATACCACTTGTAACACCCCACCTTATCACACCACAATATTGTCTGCTTTGCCCGCAGGCTCACGACTTTGTTTTTGTGGCCTCATTTGAAGACTTCCTGACAGGTCATCCAAGCCAGTACTACTCTCACATGAGCACGCTTAACTGCCAGTTCCTAAGAACTCCACCCGCAGTAGACCACAAAACGCGTTGTGTCATTGTAAGGCGAATGTTATCTTATGAGCCCAACATCTCTCCAGGCCACAACCGATGTAGGATTTTCCTAGAGTGTTACAATCTACCACTTTATCCTTTCCCATGTCATCTACCAGTGGCTCATGTACCACAACCTCATCCATCAGTGCATCGTGTGCCTCAACTACCATAGGCACATCTACCAACACCTCGTCAATAGTTAGAAATTCATCTTCAGTGTTTTTTCTAACATTCTCATCTTTCTGTGAGTCTAGGTCTTTAATGCTTTTTCTAACACTCCCATCTGGTCCAGGAGCTGTGAGACCAAAATAAAATAAAATAAAAAATATAAAGTAACCTAAAACCCTAGTCGAACATGTATATAAAAAAACAATAATCTTGGATAAATGTGGTAGATAACATAAAGAATAAAGATAAAAGTACCTTTTACACAGAATTATTTTTTACTGCACTGAAAACGACATCCAATTTGGTAAGTTGATTTTTAATTTAGGGTTTGTCGGATCTGTTTATGTGAAAGAGAAAGGTGTTAATGGTGTGTGTGAAAGTGAAGGTTACATAATTCAACTGATGTGAAAGTTTATCAAATAATTATAATCCAAGTTGGCAAATTATAATGACTGTATGCCTTGTTGGAATTTTAAAAGTAATATGAAAAACATTTATAACCGGGTAACTGCTAGTCTGGTTACCCAATACACAACAAAGTCAAATTTCAAAAGTTTGGTTATAAGAAAAGAAAAAAAACAGATGAGTACACAACAAAATAAAAAGTGACAAGTTGGCTACATTTAGAAGTAATTATCCCTTTTATTAGTTCACGTTTTTTATTTTATTCATGTTTTTTTTAATTCACGTTTTTTTTAATTCGCGTTTTTTTCTTCGCTTTCATTCGTTTTCGTCTGTTTTCGTTCATTTTCGTCCGTTTCATACGTTTTCGTCCGTTTTCATCAGTTTTCTTTCATTTTCGTCCATTTTCATGCGTTTTCGTCCGTTTTCAGACGTGTTTTTACGCTTTCATACGTTTTCATCCGTTTTCATACGTATTCGTCCGTTTTCTTACGTTTTTGTCCGTTTTCATACGTTTCTGACTATCACTTGTGATATTTTGAATATCATTTGTGATTCTCATGTTACAAAATATTAGTTAAAAATCACTTGTGATTTTCAGAAATCACTTGTGATATTATGAATATCATATAATATCACTTGTGATATTCAAAAACGTCTGAAAACGGCCGAAAACATTTAAAAACGGACAAAAAAATAAGAAAACGGACGAATATGTATGAAAATGGACGAAAACGTAAGAAAACGGACGAAAACATATGAAACGTATGAAAGCAAAGAAAAAACGCGATAAAAAAACGTGAATAATATGAATTAAAAAATAATAAAAAAATAACGTGAATTAAAAAAAAAATAAAAAACACGGATTTAGAGGGGGGGGGGGGAAGTGAAGTGAATATTAAAGAAATATAAAATGACAAGAAAAAAAAATATGAACTTAGGTTTATCTATTAAATCTTAGGTTAATCTCCACTATTAAATCAAACTAGATGCATTGTGAGAATTTGCCTTTTAATAAGTATCAAAATAAAAATAACGATTTGAACTTTTCTCTAAAAGATAAACCTAAGCTAAAATACTTATAAATAAAGTTGACCTCGTATCAAACTTCAAATTACCTGTATATGCTTTATAGAAAGGTGATAAAATAGATGGACCGAATAAGTTGAATAGCACGTCCGGTAAGCAACTAGTTTTAGGGTGCGTTTAGTTTGTTGCTATGAATCACAATAGGTATGGATGTTGGTATAGGGTGGAATGGTAATGGAGTGTATAATGAAATCACCCACACACATAAAATATGAGGAAACCTTCACATTTGGGTATCAGCAATCCATTATGGTGGGGCCCATAACCAACCAAACAACGTTAATAACTTTCAAAATCATAGACTCATACTCATACACTCGAATCAAACGGGCCCTTATTTTTCTTTTTTGAAAATTTTATTTTCTAATGCCTTGTGAAGTAGTATTTAGGAGTTCTTTTACATGTTATGATTATAATTACAGTTACGTTGTTAAATATTTTATTAAAAAGATGAGCTTTTGCATATATATCCTTCTGAAAATGCAAAATTGCATATATATCCTAAGCATGCATAAAAATAATTGTACTATGTGCATAAAAAAATCATACAAATGATATATATGCAATATATGCATTTTTGCCTAAAGGGGAACTGATAATGCTCACTACTCATTAGTACGGCTATTTTTATCAAAGAGAAACATACAACTCCTCATAATAACTACTCGTATGTTTTCATTTTACATTAACTCAAACCTTTACTAATTGGAGAAAAGATTTTATATTATCCAACTTATCATCCTAATTATACTAACTTGATTTTCTAATGATATACAGTAATTGATTTGCATGAATATTAAAAAAATAAGTTGAGGAACACATCAACATGCTGTCATTTCTCTAATAAAATTTGATTAACTCAAATCTCTTTAATAAAAAAAGGATTACCAGCTTTAAAGCCCGCCGTAATTCTTTAAATTAGACGTATCTGGACGTTTGTACAAACCCAAAAACAAATAATTTTAGTCAAACCAAATATTCAAAATATAATTTGTTTTATAGCGATTAAATATTATTGGATGGCACCTTATCATGCATACGTGTAAATCATTATCCAATCCCAACTACACACAAAATCCCACACGTTTTAACCTTTATAAACCCAACTATCTTCTCATATTTTTCATCAGTCATTCATACGAGTTTTTTCATCACAATTTATTCAGTAACAAGAAAACAAAAAGGTCACAAAATGTTGGCAGTGTTTGATAAAACTGTTGCTAAGTGCCCTGAAGGTTTACAGACCCAGCAAGATTCGTCGCTAAATGCTCTTAAAGATGGGCTTTTGTCGAAGCACTTTTCGTCGCTGCACCCATCTGCTGTCACTATTAACCTTGGTGGGTCTGGTCTGATTTCTTACTCCATTGATAAGCAAAACCCTCTTCTACCAAGGTAAGGACTAGTTGTTCTTTTATTTGTTTTTGGTGTTATATATTTGATCTGATGATTATATAGCAAACTATAAGTACGAATCTAATGTGGTTTAAAGATAAGTTATTTATTTAGTACTAGATTGCTTTGATTTGTGGATCAGTGATCTTGATCAGTCTCACTTGGATCTTAAAAATGAAGGTGTGATCATGGTAGCTTAGTGTGAGACTAAAGCCTGATCTTTGTGTAAAGTTAGCTGCTAATTATTGAGGTGTTTGGGATTGCTTATTCAAATGATGATTTTCTCATTTAATTATTTTTAAGCAGAATAGCATTTTTTGATTGTTTGGATAAAACTGCTTCTTTGCATATTTTAGTTTAAAATAAGAACCTAAATAAGCTGTTTGCACATGCTTATTTATAAGCAGGTAAGCACACTTTAAAATAAGCAAATCCTAAACACCCCTATAGCATAGATCTTTGGTTGTTCTTGGTCTGGCAACCAAGAGCATTGGTTATTGGTTGAGGATAGTTTCAAAAATCAGTTGGATCTTGGATGTTTGTTCCGGTTATAAAAAAAATTATTTTTGGACTTGCAACACTATCTTTAGTAAAGACTAACGAAACCAGTTTAGTTCAATCCAAACGCACTCATTTAGTTTATTGGCCACTTTATACGTAGGCAATAACCATAACTAGCACATCTACAGTACTTAATTTGTGAAGGAAAAAAATAAATAAAAATGTTAGCAAGTCAACCCAGCCTGAACCCCTTTTGACCCACCCACCCAACCTGGTCATCTTGCTGAGGCTGCCTGTAAACGTATCTATGACTTCGGGAATGAGTGTTTATTAGCTAAACCTCCTAAACAATCTATTCATTTTTCCGTCATAGTTCATTTTATCTCCAGTTTATTTTCTAATATGTTTTCTATGTCACTTGGTACTAGATTGTTTGCTGTTGTGGACGACATATTCTGCTTATTCCAAGGTCACGTAGAGAATGTTGCTCCTCTAAAGCAACAATACGGTTTAAGCAAGACTGCAAACGAAGTGATAATTGTCATCGAGGCGTACAGAACTCTAAGGGACAGAGGTCCTTACCCCGCTGACCAAGTTGTGAGAGACCTTCAGGGAAAATTTGCTTTCATTCTCTATGACAGCACTTCTAAGTCCACTTTCGTAGCTGCTGTGAGTAAATTCATGTAGTTCCTATATTAATTGTATTATCTTACATGTGGCTTACGGTTATTATATGTCTATTACAGGATGCTGATGGGAGTGTACCCTTTTTTTGGGGAACTGATTCAGAAGAGCATTTGGTGCTCTCTGATGATGTTGAAATAGTGAAAAAGGGCTGTGGGAAATCCTTTGCACCCTTCCCAAAAGGTTTGTATTTTGTGTTTCTAACGCTTCATTAGGTCAGTCTCATCTTTGTCTAAGTTTTAAGATATGATTAATTTACATATAGGGGATCAAGTCATTTCTGAGTTACATCTGTTCTAACTTCTAAGCACGATATAGAGATGCTACATCAGACTAGTTAGTAAACTGTCGACTTTAAGGGTGGAGAATGGGTGGGTCTCTGGCTTGGGAATAGGTCAAATCATGTATATTTTTAGTATGGGTCAAACAGTTTGTCGGGTTGAACCATCCTACAAACACTTTCTTTACTTTAAAGAATAGCTAATGTGTTAAATGTGATCAATTGCAACCATATTGTTACAGATAAAAAGTTGAACTGTTTTCAGTATAGAAACATAGAAGGTTTTATGCATCTGCAAAAGTGTTAGAAGACTTTTAACTCATTTGATTTGTATTCTTTTAAGTAAATCTCTTACCCTAACTCTTATGGACCAGTTAGAACCTAAAAACAGCTTAAATCTACAAAATCTTTCATTAATGATTAATATTGCCACCTAATCGACGTAATCCTGCTCTATATAAATTTACCACAGATCCCCAAGTATTTAATATGAACTCTGATCTTGTTAATATCTTGTTTCTGCATGCGACCCAAGGGGCTTGTACATACATATGTCCTAACAGCTGTGTTTCTATTATCGCACAGGATGTTTCTTCACAACATCTGGTGGGTTGAGGAGCTTTGAGCATCCTTTCAATGAGCTGAAGCCAGTGCCTAGAGTGGACAGTTCGGGAGAGATGTGCGGTGCAAACTTTAAGGTGGACTCCAGTACCAAGAAAGAAACAGGAATGCCAAGAGTTGGGAGTGCTGCTAACTGGTCCCAACACTACTGAACAGAATCGCAAACCTGGGGCAAAAGACTTTATTTTCTACCCATTTACAATTATTGTTTTCTTTTGATTTCTTCCTAATATGAGACCCTTTCTAGGGATCTCTGAGCCTACTAGATACCTAAAACAATATGTGGGGATGTTTATGCAAACTCTATTAGTCGCTTTAGATGGAATATGTCTCCTGCAAGTATTTCATCAGTTCAAAAGTATTCTATGTTCTTATGAGAAAACACGATGGGCAATAAAACAGCTTTCACAATTGAGACTATTACATTAATTTGCAGATAAAGCAAGGTTTGGCTTTCTTGACATAGTCATAGCAACTTTATGACATTACTTATAAACAGAACTATTGTAGCAAAGTAGAACATCCAAACTATAATATCTATTCAGTAGATAAGCTGATAGAAAATGTATAAACATGAACCAGATACGTATTATGTATTCCCTTATGTTACTGCAGCAAATTCACCAACCAGATACGTATTATGTATTCCCTTATGTTACTGCAGCAAATTCAGTCCTTTGCATCTGCGATTCCACCACCTGTAATCTGAAAAATGTGCCTTTTTGTTAAGGAAAACATAAATATGTGAATATGTGATCATAAATGGTTAGTGACATGTGCAAATTAGATGGTCTGTAAGGATATTGCTTCAGACTCTGGGAGATTTGGTGCATCAAACACTTTGCAAACACGCTGTTCACCCTTGCCCTTCCTAAACATCAATCTCACAGTGGCTGCATGAGCAAGAACATGCCCTCCTGCTGGTTTCTTTGGATCTGAGATGAATACTCCACCACCTGGATCAGCTATCACTGAAACAAACATTCCCAAAATTTCGTATTAATGAGTTTAATGTTACACAAAGCCATATAGTTCTAAATTTAATACTGAAGTCGGACCTTGGTTTGTCATATACACTGCAACGTTAAATTCTTCAGCAATCTTGGTCAATCGGGAGAGCATCTGAGCCAGCTTTTGCTGCAATAAGTATTATATGCACAAATGATGTCATTTATGATCATACACATAGAAGCATAAAGAAGATCTAAAAGCAAAAGCAGAAGCTATAAACCTGGCGCTCTGCAAGTTCTCCTCTTCCAGTGAAGTCAACTCGGAACAGAGCAATGACAGAATCAACAATCTGGGAAATAATGACATTCGGAGTGTGAATCAGTATACAAAAAAGAAGTACAGGTTTGACTTGTTAGGAACAGTTAACTCAAGAAAGACCCACCAGTAGTCTGAAAGGTTCTTCAGCCATCTTTGCTGCCAAACCAAGGAGCAGGTTGTATTGATGCTCGTATGTGTAAGCACGTGCATAGATAATCTTCAGAATATGTGACAGAAGAAGCAATTAGTTACCATACAAACCAGCAATATAGAGTGAAAAAAAAGCATCGTTACATTATCAAGTACAGCTCCAGGATCCATGCCAAACCTTTCAGCAATGGGTACAATACGATCAGGTCGGCTGCAAGCACATTATATTAAGGAATGACAAGCAAAGGCTATCATTTTATTTTTTTCTTATTCGCAAGTCTCATCAACAAAGCGAGAGTCACAGAGGTAAAATGAACTGGATTGAATTAGATGTGATCAAACTATAATCAAGGATACAAAGTTCCCTCAGTATCAATATAAGCAACCTTCCCATTCCCACCTTTCATGCTAGTAGGAAGCTGCATGGATTAAGAAGAATTGATCAAGCATTAACCGAATAAGAGATACTAGTTACACGTCATAACTCATAAGTCATAACTGGTTTAACATCAATATATCATAGCAGAGTGGTCCTTGCAATAATTTGAAAGTTTTAAGTGATGTATAGTGAGGAAAACCACAAGCAGCAACATGCCAATCTGGATAACCCATCAACTGAAAGTTGGAACATTAAAGTCAAACTAACTCATGTGACCACAAGAAGTCTCATAGAAGAGAATACCTGTGTTGAAACGCAGAGAGTATGAGCCAGCTGTGTCTTTCCAGACCTGAAAATTAGGCAATTACATTGATGGGGCGTTGTAAGACACAGAGTCACAGATCATAAAGATTCATACAGATTCCAGTATATAATATGATTGATCTCACCTAAACTCGCCAAAAGCTTCCGTGATTTGCAGAGTTTCAATACCACCTTGACAAATATATGATAATTAGTTAATTCTCTACAACTTTATATTGTCATGCACAAATCAACTTAGTTAATGCAGATAATATCAGAAGTTAAGTTTTTCACCTCCCAACAGCTCATCAAGAGCTTGACTTCCAGTAGTGATTTTGACAACAGCCTTTCTCTGTTTAACAAAGGATGACAGAATGTCAAGTCATTAAGAAGTGAAATTCAGGTATTCAGTTAGCATGTTAGCACAATTCGATCTAAGCATTTTGCAAATAGAAGTTAAACAATGAGCATCTTACTTTGAGCAGAGCATCGCTTCCAGTAATGTAGCCATAATTCTGAAACAGTAAACGAGCAAAAACACTTACATGCCACATTATAAGATCGTCTAAACCAAGTCTGTACTAAACAGCAGAGGACTAACCACTAGCTTCTCAGCAGCTTCACAGATTTTATCAACTTTAGCCTCAGATAAACCTTTTATGCCAGTCAAGTTCTATAATATAAAAATGGCTTTAGTTAAATAGTTAACATATAATCAATGGTAATCCAAAAACATCCAGGTTGTAATCAGTAATCACCTTCTTAGTGTGCATCATCAAGCCATTGCAGGTATATATTCCTGCATCTTGTAGCTTCTTCACATCGCCAGCATTTATTCCATGAGCAGTCACTGAATAAACACAAACACGAGACAAGGTCACACTATGAAGTGAATATTCCACCTAATTCTAGCTCCTATTTATGGAAGAGGGGTCAACTATGAAACTAAATCATCCAGGTCAAAATAGGATCAAATGTGCACAAAATGCCTGAATCATGCATCATCTATGGATACAACTTGGAGGAAGGTTCATTTACAGAATCAAATTATCTAAGTCAAAATAAGATTAAAATCTAAATCACTGAAAATAAAAGTCTAAACCAAGCATCATTTACATACACACGCACACACCGATTCTGATATAAGTGTGACAAGCATCATATTTAGACCATATATTCTATTATGTGTATAACAATTTTGATATTCTATAGAGCACTGGAATTCAGATGGACGACTGGACTGGATCTTATAACTTTGTGCGACTAACAAGGGAATATTATTAATCTCTAAATCAAAAGGATCACAGAAAACTGAAAACTGATTTTGTAACAAGCAATCGATTTAGTACAACAAATATAATCATACGTAAAGAATGATCACTGGAATTCATACAGACAAGAGCTCGCATTTTTTAGCAACATTAACAAACAGCAACATCGTCCAAAATGAAGATAACTACATAAAATAAAACTATATCAAGCATCATGCATCATTACACAGATAGGTTATTATTCATGTGTGAATCAAATTAGTACAGTCAACTTGCTCAACTTTTTAACGATCTCGATATTCAGTAGACAACGTGAATTAGTACTTCCAGTAACAAACAGCAAAACATGTATTTTTTCCAAATCGGACTGAGCTACAGAGAACTGACATATCGATTTTCTGTGTTTGTGCTTACGCTAATGAAACTACTAATTACGCATCACTACACACACTGATCATTATTCACGCATTACAAGCAAAATCGAACTAGATACTTGCTCACATGTTAAACATTCTGAACGTACAACAGATCACCAGAATTCGTACCAGAACACACTTAACTTCTCATAACAAACAGCAACATATCAACAATCTATAAATGGAACAGGCTTACGCAAACTTGGACACTTCTCGAAAACATGAATCATTTATCATCACAGACACCAATTACAAATCACTTATAACAATCAAATCGAGCTACTACAATTACAACTACAATATTCAACAGGTTACCGAACCTATACGGACGACACTACTTAAATCTAGTAACAAACATCAAAACAGAATAATCTCCAAATCGAACAGAACCACATAAAACTAAAAACTTGCCAAATGCATGTATCATTCATCCCTACATACAAATCGAACTAGTACATTCAATTTGCTCTACGCATAACATTTGCAATATTCATCACCGAAATCTGTGCGGACAAAAACTAACAACTTTGACTAACAAACATCAATAATCTCTAAAACAAGGTACACAAAACTAAACGCTTATCAAACGCCTGAGTCATTCATGACTACATACACTGGTTATAATTTTGAAACTCACGTAAATCTCTACTGCAGTTAAATCGTAATTCCATATCACCAGAAACTGTATTGACAATAACTCGTAAATCCAGTAACAAACAGCAAAACAACAGCTATCTCTAAATGTAACAGAATTACAAAAACTAAACACTCATCAAACGCACAAATCAATAATCATCTCACTAGCACATTAAAATTCACGTATAACAATTCATTTGATCATACAACAAATCATCAGTTTAAACTGTACGGACGTTAACTCAGAACATCTAAATCTAACATACTTCCAGCAAACAGAATAACAATCATGATATTCAACACATCACCAAAAGATGTACAAACTTAAACATCAAATTATTATGAATAATACGAACTGGAATCAAATAACGATCACGCTGTTCAATATATTTAACGCTTACGACATCAAATAAATAGCCGAAAACTGTATGAACAATAATGCATAACTTCTCGTAACAAACAGCAAAACGTCAATATCTCTAAATCTAACAGAGTTACAAAGACTAAACGCTTATCAAATTCACGAATCATTCATCATGATCACACACATATATCGATAATTACAATTAATTTTATCATAATTTAACGCTTACGTCATCATGTAAATAGCCGGAAACTGTCCAAACGATAACACATTACTTCTCATAACAAACAACAGAGCATCACTTATCTCTATTTCTAACAGAATTACAAAAACCAGTCGCTTATCAAATTCACAAATCATTCATCATCATCACACACATATATCGATAATTACAATTAATTTGATCATAATTTAACGCTTACGTCATCATGTAAATAACCGGAAACTGTTCGAACGATAACACATTACTTCTCGTAACAAGCAGCAGAGCATCAATTATCTCTATTTCTAACAGAATTACAAAAACTAGTCGCTTATCAAATTCACAAATCATTCATCATCATCATCACATATATCGATAATTACAATTAATTGATCATAATTTCACGCTTACGTCATCAAATAAATCGCCGTAAACTGTACGGACGATAAACACTTAAAACAGCAAACTATGCATATTATATATACCGGAATCAATTAACGATTACTCTATTCAATATACTTAACGCTTACGTCATCAAACAAATCACCGGAAACTGTACGGACGATAAACACGTAACATCTCGTAACAAACAGCAAAATACGAGTTATATCTAATCATTTATTATCACAAAAACAGGTTAAAAAACTCACATAATTACAAAAAACTGAAATTACGCTTACGTCATCAAACAAATAACAGGAAACTGTACGGACGATAAACACTTAATTAAACAGCAAATTATGAATAATACTAACACTATTCAAATACATCTAACGCTTACGTCATCAAATAACACTTATCGTAACAAACAGCAAAATCTCATAAACATCTAAATCTAACTGATTAACATCTAATTATAACCGATTAAGTTAATTTAAGCTCACATTTATCAATCGCTTCAAACAAATCTTCTTCCTCATCGATCTCTTCACGTTCAACGAGCTGTAATTGACTCATATCTTCAGATCTGAACACGAAAACGTTAGTTAGTTAGTTATAAAGTGCAATGAGTTTGAGTTTAATCGGTTAAATTAGTTTATTAATTAAAGGAGTGTAGAGTTACTTGAGTGCTTGCATTTTAGAATTGAGATGAAATTGTGTGTGTGTCTGAGTGAGTGAAAGAGTGTGTGTATTTATAGAGGGAAAGTTAAAAAATTAAATGTGTGTTTGAAAATTTGGAAGGGTAGAAAGGTAATTATAGAAGTGGGAAGTTGTTGGTTTGTTTTGGACACGGTGGGAGTGTGGGAGTGTGCGACTAGTTTCTATTTTGGGAATTTTTGTTATTTTCAAGTACTGTATTTATTTATTTATCTAGTTCAAAATAGTTAAAAGTTTTGAATTTTGTTTATCTATTATGTTTAGTTTTTTAGTTCAAGTTTTGTATCGTGTTAAATGGTAGTAGTTGAACGAGTTATCGTGTGCACGGGTAGACTTTTGGGGGTTTTTGGGGTTCACGGGATCGGATCTTTGCCGCCTATTATAAATTTTCGCTAATTTTTCTAAAAAAAATCTCGTTTTGAAATTCTTTGTCACGCAACTACATGTTTTTTCAGTTAGTCCACTGATATGTTAAAAGAAATATATTTATTCTTATAGTTTTAATGAAATCGTAACTTTGAGTTCTTTTTTTTTCCCTCGTAAAAAATTATTGTGCACATGATAACTTAGAGTCATGAGTAATCCCTTGATTGTTTGTTGTGATAAATGGTTAAATTTTCGTTTAAGAATATAAGAAAATCGTGTTATTTGCATGAAGAGTGAAATTACATAAAGTATGACAGTAATTATTAACACTTTCTTTATTGTACTTAATCCAAAATACATACATGAGTCTTGATCGTTGTGATATTTTTATTGTTTTCGATCCTTTTAAGTCTAAGATCTACAAGTCATAGCTGAAATAATAACATTTTATCATCATATTGTTTTTTCTGCTCTTTTTTCTTACTCGTCTGTAGTGTGTAACAGAATTTTATAAGTTTTAAAACTTTATATCATAGTATACCATAAGTTAGTTTTTTGCTCATAAGTTAGTTTTGCGCTAACTTTTTAATAAATCACAATCGTTCTAAAAAAAGTATCATAAATTAGTTTTTGAAGAGTTTATGGATATTAAGAGCAACTAGCATGGTATCCACGCAATGCGGCGGCGGGTACTCTATGACTAAATTTTACGGCGAGAAAATATTATTTGGTTACACATTTTTTCTAACAATAATTATACAAATGAATGATAATTTATATTAAAATAAGTTTAAGCTATAAAAATGCAAACTATATTTGCTTCAAACCGTCTTATAGACATGAGTATGCACGATTTCTTTTTGTTGAAAGGTGGCTTCAAGATCTTGAAAAAGCGGTCTCGGGTAGGTGATGTTTCTATATCGTTTTTAAGTTTTGATTTCCGTTTTAAGTCTTACCGAATGAAAGAAATAATTGAAACAAAACTGTTTTGGTTATTTATTTATAAGATTTGAAGATCAAAAAGAAGATTCATAGCCTTTTATCAGTTAAGTGAATATTAATGGATTAATCCTGGTCTCGTCAATAACATATAACCCCAAAAATAACCATTAGCCAAAATACTACCAAGAATTAACATTAAATTGAAATAACAAAAAATTATAACATGCATATTTCAGCTAAAAAAAAAACAATTTTTCAATAATCGAATTAATGCTACTTGTATTATAACCGGTCCAACCCAACATTAGTACCAACGACCCATCTTAAAAGTTAGTAACACTCTTAAAATTACAAAAGCCCAATCCATGATCTATCACCAGCGCCCCCATCTCCTTCTCTCTTTTGTTGTTTATCGCACACTACACAAACACCAACTTTAATCTTTAACAAATAAAACCCTTTCTTAATACTTTCAAACCCACAAAAACACACAAGCACAAGTATGTTAGGATTTTTCAGCTCAAATACGGCTTCAAGATCTCATAAAGGTCTCGGGTAGGTATACTTTGTTTGTTTTTGTTTCGTTTTGTTTTCACCGAACGTAAGGAAATAATGAAACGAAGGTTTTGTTCTTTTTTTTACATGTTTCTGATATTAACAAGAACCAGAGCTTCACATAGATCTATGATGTTCTTTTTCTTTTCGTGTGTTTAAAATTTGTTTTGGTCTTGAAATGTCTTGTGAAACACGAAAGAAAATCCTGAGATCTTGTTGTTCTTTTAGTTTTGGATCTATGATGGGTTTTTTAATAAAACTTGTAAAATCTTTTAAACATTTGTAAACAAGTTTACAAAATCTGAGATTTTCGAGTTAATATTTGAGATTTGTTCTTGTTGTATGGTTGATTTGAGAAGATAAACTGACATTTATATAGTAGTATAGATAGATAACTGACATTTTAATGTTATCAATAATTTTTTTTCAATTTAATATGTTACAAGTATTTGGTCATTAGTATTACGAGTGTTACAAGTTTTTCAATTAAATCACTTATTTGGCCATTAATATTACGGTTACGCTTTAAAAATATTTGAGGGACTTTAAATTGTATATTCAATGACTGCTAGTTGTTTCAAGTATTGGCTGAAGTTTTAAGCTAGGCTGTGTAAGTATTAATTTAGCAAGACACATATCTTTTCATAATAAGTAAGTTAAAAAAATTTAAGCTTTGTTATTTAGAGAATGTACTAAATGCATTATAAAATGGTAAAGATAGGTGTTACAACATTAATGGCAAGTGATATGATGACAACGCTGTCATCATGACTATTGATCTGATGCCATTCAATTTACGCTGGGAAATTGTGTTTTTTTCTTTGAATTGAATCGCATATAGCAATTCGTTGTTTGTTTTCATTACGTATTGCGGGAAAACGTCCTCTATACGTTATTAGGAAACGACCAAATTAGTTCTTACATCATATGGCAATTCGTTGTTTGTTGATATGAACTTAGAACAAAAATTAACCGGACTGTAGACAAAGTCACAAAACAATACTACCTCCGTCCCATATTAATTGTCTTGTTTTGATTTTTTAAGTCTTTTTTTCTTAACTTTGACCTTAAATATTTTTATTTGTGTTATATAATATTTAATAAAAATTATACCAACAAAAATTACATTTAAAACTCAATTTATTCATATATTTTGCATCAATTATTATATAACACAATTAAAAATATTTAAGGTCAAAGTTAGAAATGAAAGACCAAGAAAATTCAAAGTGGACAGTCAATATTGGACGGAGGGAGTACATTATAACTCTACAAAGAAGTAGGCCTTTTAGGTTACCTTTAACAAAAAAAAATGGAACAAAAATTCCGTTGCCGGGACTTGAACCCGGGTCTCTCGGGTGAGAGCCGAGTATCCTAACCAACTAGACTACAACGGATTGATGTTCATTAATGGTACTCGAAACTATATATCATATTTATCATGTCAATTACTCTCGAATTTAAAGCATAGACTTTCACTCTTGATTTAAACCTTGTCACAACAGTTTATGAATCAAATCAGACACAAAAAGTGTTAAACGCACGAAAAAATAAGTTACAAAGTAATAATTGACTAATCGAGAATTACGTTAATATGTTAGCAATTAGCTAAGTAGGTTTTTTTCCAAAATTAAATTGAAAGAAAAAAACAAGAAAAATGCACGGAAAAACAATGGAAAGTGTAAAGTATTTTTTGGTTGTTTTTTACGCCAGTTAACTGGCAAAATGTACATGGCGGGCTCAGGCGGTGTGGTTGCGGAGCTCTAGCGTCGCCAATTCCCGATGCTCTTAGGGATTGCATGATACTAAACAACAAACCCGTTCACACGACCCTTAATTTGAATTTCTACCACTACAACGGCCTTGAAAGTTGAAACTACCAAAATACATAACCCTCTAATCACCATAACTACACCGACCTTAAAATTGCAACTAGTAGCCACAACAATGAAGATCCAACCATCAATGAAAAACATTCTGACATCCAAACCCAACAAATTGCATAACCACTTAAGAGCAATCATCCTATACAAACAGTAAAAAAAAAAAAAAAAAAAAAAAAAAAAAAAAGGTAAAAACCAAGACCATGACCCACTGAAACGAGACCCACCGAAACCTCAAACCAAGCAATTCTAACTACACTATCATATCCAGTGGTGGCGCAACAAAATATAGAAATGTTTTGTCAAAAATGATCTAAGATTATAAGACCAGCATATGTTGTAATGGCTTTGACCCTTGCTGAAACACCTGAACCAAACCCTTGAAACAACAAAACACTACCATACCCAGTCCAATTGCCACCTGAACCTTTAAAATTAATATCTCCGCTTACCGCAAACTAGATCTGAACCACAGACTAGATCATGACCCTTAGACCACTAATCCAAACAAGTATCTGAACTACAATCTTGCCACAACCACCAATCTGACCCCAACAAAAACTTACTCCGTATTTTTTTAATATGTAAACACATTACACATGGATATGAAACTTTTAGCATTATGTTTACTATAATACTTAAGTACTACTTTTTAATCAACGATTAAAAGGGAAAAAAGCGAAATGAAGTTAAACAAATCGGCTTAATCTACGCCTTATGTGGTTTAAACTCCACCTAAACAAGTAAACAACTGAGAAATCTTTACACCTAAACAACCATTGCCAGGGAATTACAAGATGAGTTTGGATTTGTGTTTATAAAAGACTTGGTGATATTAGAATACATGGCTACCATAACTGGTCGTAAGGAACTTATGTTTGTCCAAGTTTTTTTGTCGTTTCAAGTACGACTACTTGGTAAATTTTGAGTAAATAAATAGAATAAACAAAAATGGGGCCAAATGTAAATTAAATAGATAAACACTAAATAGATAGTGTTGTATTGCCTTTGATAATCAAAATACTATTTATCTACGCATTTAAACAGATTGTGACTTCGAGTGGCAAAATTTAGATATTGTTCCAAAACGCACATCTTAACATGACTTGGCTATCACCATATAATAACTTTACAGCTCAAAAAGAGATGAATAACTGTTAAAACAGCCTTGCCGATCAAAATACAAATGACTAGAAAAAATTAGAAAATTGCTCAACTCTTGTACATGGTAAAACACTAAAACCTGTTGAAGGCTCACAAAAACTTGTCTGCTGTATCAAGATTGTTTATAATTTCAGATTTCACTTGTTCGGGAAGGGGAGCAGACGGGCCTGCCTTTGAGTAGAAACCTGCCAATGTTCTAATTGCTTTCTCAAGCACAATATATGATTCCTGCACCAAAAAGCATGGCAAAGAAAACCTTTCATGTATAACTGTATAAGGTTCTGAAATCATATTAAATATAGGTGGTGTCAACACAACCCAACACCATCCCCCCGATCTGCCCTCTAACCATAAGTTTTGGTTAAAAAAATGCACCAGAAAGCAAAGCGGTACCAGGATTTTATCAACAACAAACTTGTGTATATTGGCTATGGGTGGCAATTTTGACCCGCGACAAACGGGTCACACTGGTTGAGCATGTCAACGATTTATTACTCTACAAAAACATTTATTATTTCAACAATAAAGCTTTTGTGATGAGATATAAACAAAAGTAAACATGACAAAAAGTATTTTCAAGTCGACCAGACCTGACTTGTTTTGATTCAACTAACAAGGTAGCCGTCACCCAAGCCACTTGAGCAGTCCATATTTACAAATTTCGCAAACAGGTAACTTTTGTGACTTGAACCTCACTCTTCCTATAGAGGCGGCAATTTGACCCATTTACTAATAAAAGGGTCGATTCAGGTTATGTGTCTCTAATGGTCAAAAAGGAAACAAAAATATAACTAAAAAGGAAAATGGGTCAGACGGGGTGAAAGGTGCTCAAACTATACTTATGAATTATGATGCACAAGAAAACAGAATCAAGCTTTGACCTGTTACCGAACCCAGTTTTGAAACATAAGTATAAAGAAAAGTACCTCGTTGACTACTGTTTGCTGTCCTCTCCAACTGCCAAAAAACTCACGTATAGATTCCTTAGCTGCATCTGCAGTCCGTCTAAATTTAGCCATATCTTTCGGGTCTTCCTTTAATGACTCACGCAAAGTCTTCACCACCTCTCTTGCTGAACTCAAGTAAGCCTTTGGCAACACTTTCCCAGTCTTAGTTTTCTCATTAGGATCAAATAATGACTTAAACGCCCCGACTAAACTTTCGTCTTTTTCCTCTTGCTCATTCGGTTCATCTATGGCCCATGCTACTAGTGGTGGAAAGATGGGGTTGAGCGATAAGACTGAAACTACTGAGATACCACCACTTGCTAACACGTGCCGTCGGTTAGCACGTATCTCTTGATGGATAATATGACACGTTGATTGAGGTTTATCTACGATGTAAGATAATCCGTTAGAGCTAATACAACTTAAGGGGTATTTGGATAGGTGTTTTGGAAGTGATTATCTGATAGCAAGATTTAAATATTTAACTGCAATCAATGAAGATACTAGCTGTATGTGGGTGTGATTTTTAGAGTTGCTAAGGGTGGGTGTGGTTGGAAGGTATGGGTTTGAGGGTGTTTGAAGAGGCGGAGTTAGAAATCCATACCCAATCCCATTCCCCACTTTCTCAAACTCATATCCATAGTGATTCCTTAGCACATCCAGATGCCACTAGATGTTTAGCAAATCGGCTTTTATGCAAGAAATATAGAAAAAATGACCAAAAAGATTATTAAAAAAAAAATGAAAGCCGTTTTGTTAACACCGGGAGTAAACTCTCCACAAATATGATTAAAAAGGGTCCATTAAGTGATTTTCTTTTACTCTGGTTATTGCAGCTTGAATCTGTTTATCGAGACACTATAAATGATCATTGCGACTCAAGTGCAATAATTATAATCAGTTCTAACACGTAAATCCAAACACACCCAAAGTCAGGTGATCAAATACTTACATTCCTTCTCTGGAGTGATTCTGTCAACTGAATTGTAAATTGGAGGTTGGATCTTTGATGAGATGAAAGACGTCATTCTCTGTCCCAAATGGTATGCAATTAGCTTTATGTCGAATGTGTTCTACATAGCATCACCCATGCTAACATTTAAGCATGGCAATTACCTTTTTACCACAAGAATCATCAGTCAAATGATGTATACAAGTTTGCAAACACCTTTTATTCCTAATCCTTTAGTAAAAATCTTGTATACGGGTGTTCACATAATTAAACAAGTATATTCCACCTCATATTTCTAAACGATCATAGTAGCTCCTAACTTGCAT
Organism: Chrysanthemum seticuspe; assembly: GCA_019973895.1. Classification (NCBI taxonomy): domain Eukaryota; kingdom Viridiplantae; phylum Streptophyta; class Magnoliopsida; order Asterales; family Asteraceae; genus Chrysanthemum; species Chrysanthemum seticuspe. The sequence goes on along the minus strand of BPTQ01000005.1, from coordinate 68,014,448 downwards.
AACTAGAAGGCCCCTTAAACATGAATGGTTTACATTGAGCATTATAACACATATGTAACAAACTTGTAAACATACAAGAGGATCGTTTGTGATGACGTTTCTTTCTTAAAAAAAATGTACCAAGTAATATTTGCTTGCGAAAATGATTTCCAAACACATGACGTAATTGAAATGTAGAGGGGTCTCGGAAGGTTGTGCAGTAGGTGTCGTTGCACAGGACATCCACTTAAAAAGGGGCCACATTTTTATTAGTTTTGCATATAAATACATATAATATTAAACATATATATAATTCAAGTTTATATGCAATTTCTCTTTAGTTGTTGTTATTGCCTGGGCCACCGAAAAACACAAAACGGCCCTGTTGAAATGCCACCACTTTTTTATACAGTTTTTTGTGCTATACCCATTAATATTTTCTTCTTTTAGGTGTTAACGTAGATATAGAAACATTATACGAAGTAGTTAATCAACTTCAACATGTTCATTTCATCATTTTTCAAAACTGCAACAAATAAATTGAAAACCAAGATAACGAGACATAATTATAATTTCAATATTTACCTTGAAAAAGAAAAGCCCAAATCGTTTTTGTGTTCAGTCAGAGAGAAGAAGGGTGTCGGATGGTATTGTTTGGTTGGTTGGCATCGAGTACTTGTTTGTTTCTGGATAAGTAGCAACGCTTTGAAAATTGTTTTTGTCTATTTTATTTTGGTAAATTACACCGTTGGTCCCTTAACTCTACCCCGTTCTCATGGTTGGTCTCTCATTTTTTTTTGCCGTACCGAGTCCCCAACGTTTCAAAACATCTCCCGTTTGGTCCCTGGTACCCCGTTTTGGCTAACCCTTGGTAAGTTGGCTGGTTAAGCGCCTTGGGAAGTTACTAAAATACCTTTTTTTTTCCTTTAAATTTACAAACACGTGTATCAAACAAACATAATTAACAAAAACACACACACATCAACATCATCAACTCTACCATCTGATGACGTGCAAAGAAAGCTTAAGAGGCCTAGTTATACTGATGTGGCAGTACTCTTAGATAATGAAGCAATTTATGATATCTGCAGGAGATCATTAGACATCGAGAGGCCTAGTTATACCAACTAGAACAATTGATTTCTCATGTCATATCATCTTTGACTACTTCCCTTCGTTTTGATGGAGCCATTAATGTTGATATTACAGAGCTCCAAACAAATCTTATGCCAAACCCTTGCACTCATTTCATGCTTTCTTCATATGCGTCTGTGATCTTTGTTGAGAAATCGTACCGTGCAATTTGTTGATTGGTAAAAAACCGTGATAGAATCTAGATATAGCAAAATGAAATTTTCGGGTCGGATGTCGGGTCAGGTTGCAGGCTGAAATGGGTCGGTTTGCACCACTTTTCTCTTAAATGTTTATAATCTTATACATATAGATATTGTGTCATTTATTGACAATTAATTTGGACTAACAAACACTTTTGACATCTTTTGACTTTGTTAGTTCTGCCCATAGAGATAAAACAACCTGAATCGAACCATTAACAAGTAAATGGGTAGAAATTTTCATTTTTAAGGCCCATGATAGATTATAAGACCACCATTGATAACATTAAATAGTCATGATTTTTAAGTGTCAATTTCCCCCGATAATGCTCGTATTTTATATCATTTATATGGATTTACGCTTATATTCCTTTATATTTCACTTTCAGGTAAATTACGAGCATTGGAGCTTACGAGACGCGGATTTGAAGATTTTCTTAAAGATTTATGATGGTATGCAAACTGTGAAGAAGCTACGGCGTAACTCCCTCTCTCTCATTACGCTGTAGCTAGTGCGTTGACTCTAAAGACCAACCTAAAGGCGATTACGGCGTAACTCCCAACTAAGGTTACGCCGTAATCAATTAGGTCAAGAAATGTTTTGCGCCTCTATCGACTATGTGACAACTCGTAATTTCATGTCATTTCTCAATTTGACTATTCATCTCGGGAATTTACTGTTCACTGTTTACAATTCATCATTTTACTATTCATCGTTTTTTAAGTCGGTTTGATACTTTGAAAGGTTATTAAAAAAAATTACTATTCACAAAACACTATTCATTCCCGGAGAAAAATCACTATTCATGATTCACTATTCATCATTTTTCGTAAACTAGGTTTACGAGTATCAAATACGCGTAACCTTGAGGGTTAATGTAACACCCCCAAATCTCGGTACAGCGGAAGACTTAATCAAGTTTTCGGGGCGTTACTATTGGATTGGTATCGCACACAAGTATAGCAAAAAGATAGTCATTTAACATTCAAAACCAATCCCAAATTTAAGTATTCAAAACATTTAATCCAAAAGTATAATTATTAGGCCCAAAACATGATTTAATAAAATAGGTCCCCAAAGTTTATCAGAGTCAGAAATGATCCTCGAACCTCGCCTTCTTGCCAAGCTTCCACCAATCACGTATTCCAAACATCTTTCAAATACCTGAGAAATCATGCTAAAAGGTCAGCTTACGCTGGTGAGTTCATAGGTTTAAGTTCAACAAAATCATAGTGGACCTGTAAGAGTTGATTTGCTATGCTAGACCTAAGATAGATAAATACCGATCCTACCCGGATCACCAACCATAAACATATCCCGCATCCAGGGATTACTCAGGCCCAGCGACTCTAGTCCAGCACTATCGTGGCAAAATCTAGAACAATTGCCAACCCCGGACTAGGTCGAGGTAGAAGTCTATTCTTAGCTAGGCAACAGTTAATAGCAATTAGGATTGCTACCCTAGTCTAAGGCAACAACTACCGCACATCTATCTAAACAGTCAAACATATAAGCAAATCCAAATAGTTTTCACAATCCGAAAATAGTAGCATGATTCTCACCCCAATATAGTTAAAAACGTAGATAAAAGTGTGGCTATGAAACTCACCTCAAGCAATCAACGCACAAATAAACACTAGCAGAAGATAACGGTAATCACGGCACATCAACTATCGACTCGGCACAACCTATTAATGTAGACCAAATTTAATATATATATATCTCGAAATCAACGTTATCTACCCCAATGTATTCCATTTCGTTATTTCCAAAAATGTCTTGTTTCACCATTTAATCCTAGTGTTTGGTATCCTCATGTGGGTGTATCGACTCAATATGATGCTATGAATGCACTCAAACAACTAATATATAACTCAATGCAACACAATGAGACCTCTAAACGATAAGCTCCATAGTCCAATAAGTTTCGGAATAAATAGTAGACCTTATCGAATTCGTCAACTCGATAAACCCATTTATTTATTCGTGTTGCTTATTATCCCATAAATCAATCGTATCCTAAAGAGTCATAAGGATAATTCATCCATTAATAAGGTTACCCAACGTACCTAGCGGGCTCTTATTAGATTCGTCAACCTAATAAATCTGCTACCCACGTGGATCAACACTATTAATGTTAGGTTATCCGTAACCCATGCACACAACGTAAGTGCATAAATACTTGAAGATAATATTAAATGTCCATAATTGGCATTTATCGATAAACGTGTACTCGAAACATCAATTACTCATTTATTGTAAAACATTTTCATTTTAGTCGTTAGTTTCCATTTAAAAATAGTAAATAACAAGATAAGTCTTGTTATCGATATTTTTTGTACAAAAGCCCATTTATTATTTCTATTTCATAGTCTATAAGCATTTTCATGTATATATTTATATATTTCGTCAAATTCCAATATTAATCTCATATCGTTATTCGTTTCGAATCCACAAGCACGAGTCATGACTTCACGGCTTTTAATCAATCAATAGTCCAAATTATACTAAAGTCCATGTTACGGCTTTGTCGGAGTCAACTATTGACTAAAAAGTCAAAGTAACACCGACGTAGCTCAAAGTTGACAATATATATATCAAGTCCAATTTAAAAGTCATAATAGCGCAATTCAATCCCAAATCAACTAAAAACAATCTCGCCAAAATCAATCAACCCAATATACCCGAAACCAATGTTATGACCCTAATGGTCATGACACGGTCACGGTTAAGACCACGTGAACCAAACAAGCCCTAGAAGCTTTTCGGCTCCACGCGTCTCATCCAAACCTCAACTACATCAACCAACAAGCTACCAAAACGACCCGACCTGGACCCGTGGCCCAATTGGGTCACGTACCCAACCCATGGGGCTCGTACGTGCCCTATGTGGCTCGTACACCATGCCAAACCCAACCAAAACACTTCCAGTCAATTCCTCAAAATCTAAATACAATCATTCAAGCTCCAATCATTAACCAAACACAAAACCCATCATCTATTCTAACAAAAAATATGAAACTAGATTTAAAATGCATAAACCCATCAAATTGATACACCACATGCTTACCAAACACTAACTAATTGTTTATTTAGATGTTAATTAGACTTAATTCCATGTTTCACCCAAAAGCCGTAAAAATTATCATAGGGTCGAAACCCTAATTTGCCATACGTGGTTTATTATTGCTTAAACAAGCTTTACCCACGTTCCATTTACTTTATTCAAGCACCAATTGCAAAACCCACTTAAAACCCTAAAAGTATGAATCTTAATCTTAAGATTTGAAGGTGTTAATGAAGGTTTTAGTGAGAGTATTATATATGGTTAGAAAGGGGATGAAAAAATCTTTGATATGGTGGTGGAGGTGGGTGGTCACGCGCCGTCGTGTGGCCGGAGGTGGCCGGAATAGGGCGGCGGCCGGTGGTGGTGAAATTAGGGTTAGGGTTTTATTTTTGGGGAGAGAGAGAGTAGAGAGAGAAAGATGAGTTGTGTGTGTTTTTAGTGAGAGAAACAAATGTATGAAATGAGGGTGGATGGGATTTTTATACTAGGATATTGGGGACTCAAAAATAAATAAATATGGAGGAGGGGGTGGATGGCTCAAGCAAAAAGGAGGGGCCGTGGTCGCCATTTTTCGTAAACTATCCCGTTTACCCATTCCCGAGCTCATACATTGTACCCCGAGTGTCCCACAACGTTCATTCGACTTTCTAACATCATTATTTACGTTTTTCCACGAGTTTTGACTATTTATTTGTCAATTTTCGAGTTACGGTCTAAAAGTTACAATATTTCTCGTTTTAGGCTTTTCTAGTGCCGAATCGAATAGTGCCTACCAAATAGAGTTAAAACTCATACGATAACTCATTTAATAATGAAATAAACCGTAAAAACCAATAGACGATATAAAATCAAGTCATGGTTTATAAAAATAGTGATAAAGGCAAAAGCTCGGTTTAGTTTAATGTAATGCGGTTACCTAAAATAGACTCCCTAAATTGCCAGTTGTCACAGCCTCCCAGCCTCAGAAGAAACCCGTCCCGGGTTTCACTCCGAGTTGCTTGATGTCATAAAAAGTTTAGGATACTTCCTACGGAAAATGTCCTCACGTTCCCAAGTGAACTCCGATCCATGTCGGGAGTTCCAACGAAATTTGACAATCGGAATTCGGCTATTCTTCAGCCGTTTAATCTCATGGTCCATAATCTCAATCGGCTCCTCAACAAAATTCAATTTCTCATCAATACGAATATCTCTTAAGGGCACAACTATGTTTTCCTCCGAAAGACATTTCTTAAGGTTACTAACATGAAAGACATTGTGTACACTGCTCAATTCCGATGGTAGCTCCAGGCGATATGCTACCGGTCCGATTCTTTCCAGGATTGGAAAGGGACCAATATATCGGGGATTGAGTTTTCCACGTTTCCCAAAACGAATCACTCCTTTCCAAGGAGAAACTTTCAACATAACACGATCTTCAACCTGAAATTCTAACGGTTTACGTCTCTTATCGGCATAACTCTTTTGTCTATCACGAGCGGTTTGCAATCAGTTACGAATCTGAACTATCTTCTCAGTGGTTTCTAGGACAAGTTCGGGACCTGTAAGTTGACTCTCGCCAACTTTAGCCCAACAAACAGGAGAACGACATTTTCGGCCATACAGTGCCTCAAATGGGGCGGCCTTAATGCTAGAATGATAACTATTGTTGTAAGATAATTCGGCCAAAGGGAGGTGTCTCTCCCAGCCTTTGCCGAAATCAATAACACAGGCTCTAAGCATGTCTTCTAAAGTCTGAATGGTTCTCTCGCTTTGACCATCGGTCTGAGGATGGTAAGCAGTACTCATATCCAAATTTGTTCCTAATGTTGTCTGCAATGATCTCCAAAAGTGGGATGTAAAACGACTATCCCTATCGAAAATGATAGATATCGGTACTCCATGACACGACACTACCTCCTTAAGATACAATCGAGCAAGCTTATCAAGACTATCGGTTTCACTGGTGGCTAAGAAGTGAACAGACTTAGTTAAACGATCAACTATTACCCATATAGCGTCATTGCCGCTAGCTGTTCTCGGCAATTTCGCGATAAAGTCCATGGTTATTCGCTCCCATTTCCATTCCGGGAGTTCGGGTTGAACTAAGAGTCCTGATGGTTTCTGATGTTCGGCCTTAACCTTAGAACAAGTCAAGCACCAACTTACATACTGAGCTATATCGGCTTTCATATTAGGCCACCAATAAAGTTTCTTAAGGTCCTGATACATCTTATCGGCTCCGGGATGAATAGAGTATTTTGATTTATGCGACTCGTGCATAATCAACTCACGGATTCCACCATGAAATGGTATCCAGCTTCTGCCTCTAAAGCATAAAGTTCCGTCGGAACGCTTCAATAAGCCGTTTTCACTTTCTACCATTCCATGAAGATTCTCATAAGGACGGTTCTCTTCCGTCAATGCCTCTGCTTGGGCGGCTAAAATTTGAGACGGTAAGGGCGAAACAATGGTCATTCCTAAGGATCTAACGAGTAGGGGTGGAATGTCCTCCTTACGACTAAGTGCATCAGCCACAACATTAGCTTTACCAGGATGATAACGAATCTCACAGTCATAATCACTAAGCAATTCTAACCAACGACTTTGTCTCATGTTCAGTTCCTTCTAATCTAAGATATGCTTCAAGCTCTTATGGTCGGTAAATACTACACACTTGGTTCCATACAGATAATGTCTCCAAATCCTAAGAGCAAACACTACAACACCTAACTCAAGGTCATGGGTGGTGTAGTTTTTCTCATGCTTCTTAAGTTGTCGGGATGCATAAGCAATCACCTTCTCACGTTGCATCAAAACAGCACCTAAGCCTTTATGCGAAGCGTCGTAGTACACGACAAAATCTTCGCTTCCTTCAAGCAAAGCTAGGATGGGCGCACTACACAACTTCTCCTTCAGAAGTTGGAATGGTTCTTCTTCCTTTTCTCCCCATTCATACTTAACATCCTTCTGTGTTAGTTTGGTCAGCGGCTTAGCTATCTTGGAAAATCCTCAATGAATCTCCTATAATAGCCTGCTAAACCTAGAAACTGTCGGATTTCTGATGGGTTCTTAGGAGCTGCCCATTCCTTAATGGCCTTAATCTTAGTTGGGTCAACATGAACACCTCGACTATCTATCACATGACCTAAGAATTGCACGGACGAAATCCAAAATTCACACTCAGAGAATTTGGCATACAACTTCTCCTCTCTCAACAATCCTAAAATGAGCCTCAAATGCTCTTCGTGCTCCTCACTACTCTTAGAGTATATCAAGATGTCGTCTATGAATACTATCACAAACTTATCCAGGTATGGCTTACACACTCGGTTGATAACGCTACACGCGTCGTTCGGGGTCAAAGGAACTTCCTTTTCTTCGAGCAAGTTTTATAACACCCTAGGCAGTGAACCTAATCGTTGTAGTGTAGTATTAGGGTAAGCCACGGGTATTGATATCGTTCTCTAGGGGAATAGGAATGCTAGTGAGAAGTTACTACGCTAAGGTTGGGGTTGAGGAAGATTATTTTTTTATCTTTTTTTATGTTTTTTTAGGAAATGGAAAAGTACGAATCTCGGGGTTTGGATTTGGGGGTTGGTATTGCTACCGATTACTCTACTTATCTAATTATCTAATCTAAGGTGTATGTAGTCTATGTCTAATTATTGTGTGCTCGTATGATAGTTTAAAGATGTGTTTACTTAGGTTTTACTACTCCTTAATTATCTCCTATTGGTGGTTGAATTGTCATGTCCTTATTCTTAATTGCGTTGTGTGTCTAAAGTCGTAGGGTATGCGTTTATCCCTAACTCTTTGAACTTACCAAAGGGACTCGTCTACAAAAACCACTAAGGATCATAAACTCTAACTCTAAGGCCTCTTTGGATAGTTTAGCTTACAACCGCTCAAGGTGCTATAACCTAAGGTTCACAAAGATTAATCAAGCATTAAGTACACAACGAATGATCTATCGCATTACTAGATCATTAACAATTAAGATAAGAGACAACCAATCAATATTCAATAATTAAGTTTCATATTTCCTAAGCAAACACATAAGTACATTAGCCGGACATGGGGAACATGCAAGCATACACACAAATAATCAAAGACATAATTGAATTAATGAAGTAAAACACTTATCTTGATGTAAGAGAGGGTTTGGAACCCTAAAATACTGTACAAGACAGCCTTGGTTCAGTTTAGGTTTTTACTCCAAAAGACTACACACAAATACGGAAAAATTCGGATTATATATATAAGATTACATATGCGACGGCGTCACCTTATGTTTTGTGACGCCGTCGTGTCGCCGTCATTAGGGTTTCGTCTTGGCCACGTTAGTCTTGCGACGACGTCACCTTGTGCTTGTGACGCCGTCCTCTTCAGCTTCTGACGCCGTCTGGATCAAATCTAGGCCGTCTGAGTTGCGACGGCCTACTCTTTTAAGCCTGACACCGTCACTTGAAAATATGAATTTTGGCTTCTGTGCCGTCACAAAATACTCCGACGGCATCGCGTATAAGCTGTGACGTCGTCACCTTGTCATTTAGCAGCTTGAGTGTCTCGATTCTTGACTTTGGCCATTTTCTTCGTATATCCGCGCCTTTTCGTCCAAATAAGTGCCATTACAGCAATTTTCCTTCAAGAGACCTAAAAAGTGAAAAGGAACGATATTAAGTAATAACGGATACAAAAGTGATCAAATAAGGGCTTAAACGACCCCTCAAAAAGGTACATTTTAAAACCTTATCAAATATCTCTACACTTGGTATTTGCTTGTCCTCAAGCAAATGTGCTTTTAGCCAATTAATTTATAAGTTAGGGGTCATGAAGCATTGGTTTAAAACAGTCCACAACACATATAAGCCCCGCAAAAGTCATAACAAGCACAGAAATTACATACTAGCACCTCACATGGGGTGTTTGGATACTCACATCTCTGTCGGGTGTATATGAAATATAACAAGTTGGAAATGGAAGATAAACACTCATTAACCGGTCCTAGTACATAGATTACCATAGGCTTGAGAATAGATCAAACCTCCATCGCTTTGGCGTAAGCACCTAGGAAAGACTATCAAAGAGGTCTTTAAAGGGTTGTAATGTTAGGCTTACGGTAGGGAAACAAAGGGTTTGGTGGGATAGGCTATTTAGTGGTGGCAAGTAAAAAATCTCTATGTTACAAGCATACGAAGAATGGCGTTGCTAAGCCAAGACTCGACACTCTAGACTCTAGCTAACTGAAACAAACAAACATAAATTTAAAGGATAGATGTAGGATGGTAGCCCGTATGTTTTTTTTTTCACATACACTTTTACTCTACCATCCTCTACGGTAACATCAAAATGATAGGGATTTATAGGCACATCCCTACACTTGAGTTTTTATTACTCTAATACTAATTTGACCCGAATTGAAAAGATAAAAACACTTGGGGTATGTTATTACGCAAATTAGGGAATTTAACATTCCCTTCCAATCATTTTATAAACTTTAACTTTTTCCCATGAGTCCCAATCGTCCCAAAACTGTGTACAAAGGATATGACTCGACTTAGCAACTCATGCAAGCAACTAGATAATTGAACTAAAGATTTAGGGTGATAAAAATAATGCACTAAAAGTGAGTGCATACAAGGTAGGCTAAGGCGATTTGGGTGTATATTTGGGGGTGGGGTGTAAACAATGCTCTTCATTGATATTCCGGAAAAACCGAAACATCACGAGAACCGCGAAAAGGATAGGCTCTGAGGGGTTAACTAGGGGTATCGTGTACTAAAGATGAGTACAACGCAAAGGGTGTGGGGGAATTACTCAACCGATGTGGAAGAAGTAATTATATTACGGGTATCAAACAAGGGTTATCCTAATGCCTCTTATCATTTAGTTATTCCTAACTACACAAGTGTAGTCTTACTAGCGATCTCGGAATGCATCACAAAACAAGTTCTAGAATCTAATATACTACCGGTTCAGACTCTAAGCATTAGAGATGAATGCTTTTAATTCCTACTAATCTAAGGGCGATCCTCACATTTTGGGTGGAATTTAAGTGGTAAAGGGTTTTTGTGCTAGTCATGCAACTTTCTATCCGTGAGACGCTTTTGTTAAGACTAATGGCCCACTCCTATATGTCATGAAAGATTTTAAATTTGGTGCCAAAATTACCCTAACCGACATTTTCTCATGGTTTATTACACACATACAATTGGACAAAGCAAATAATCAAGGATAAGCATAGTTTCAAAGTTCCCGTTTTATTTTCCCTCCCTACACTTAAACTGAACATTGTCCCCAATGTTCCCCGAAAGTATCAAAGTTATGATAAAAGAAGGCAATGAAAAACGAAAGAAACTAATACTCCCCTGATTAGCTCGGTAGGATCCGTGTGTGAAGTAGTGGTTAAATCCTTTCCAAGAAGAATGTGTGCGTGAAAAGCTCCTTCCAATCTTTTGTTTCTTCTTCTTGATAAATAAAACCTGCACAATTGAAGAAAACAAACGAAACCTTCGCGTAAAATCAGCGGTAATAATATATATAAGACTCTACTAAACTAGGATATAATGCTTGTGGAATGGATGTTTACAGAATTTCTGGAAAATTAAGACCTGGAAAATTCCAAAAAATTATAAGTAGCCCAGAAAACGAGAAAAAAGTAATCTGTTGTTTTTACTCCTTCCTGACGCCGTCAGGTTGCAATCCTGACGCCGTCAGGTTATCCTGACAAAAACTGGTCTGCGATTTTCTGGAAAATTTACATCTTTAGAATCTGGAAAATTTTCTGCAAAACATTCATTATGACTCGATACAAGCATTTGACTCGAACAAACACACATATATATCTTTTAATGAATTGTTATTCTCATGTTTACGTTTCTTTTGAAAACGTGTGTAATCCTCCCTGCACTTATCCTTTATGTAAAATACCTTTATATGCAATTAAGACGAGGTTAAAAACAAAATAAAGCATTTTTACAAATTTAAACATGAGAATAAACAATTAATAAAAGATATATGACACTAACAAGCAAACAATTAAGCATGGGTTGCCTCTCACGAAGCGCTTTTCTTTATTTAAGAGTCTTGTAGCTAGACTCGTAGTCGTGCCCTCACGTTGTCTCGTTTTGCATTCTTAATGAGAATTCTATCATATTGACAAAAATTTCATCGACTCTATATCTAGGCCTGAGGGTCAAGCAATCCTTATAATAAAGCCTCCTTCTTTCCCACATAAATTTATAACCTTTTTCAACATCGTTCTTGCTTTTGTCCTCAAAAGCTTTGATGTTGTCTCGTTCAAAAATGGGTAGATGGCCATATTCATTTGTTTTCCAAGGCATCCTATAAGTGATTTCATCGGTTCCTTCCTTAAAACTAACCGTTCCATCATACTTGTTATGGCTCATTTTATATGTTTCAACAAACGGTTTCCCTAGCACAACTTGGGATAAGCTATAGTCAATGACACATCCTACATCTTCTAGGACTACAAAATCAACTAGATAGGTGAAATTTCCTATAAAGACATGTACATCCTTGACTCTTCTTACAAAGTTGCAAACTCCACCTGGATACTTAGGGTCTCTCCTAATATTAAGTCGCTCATTCATAATGTCATTGTAGACAGCAGATGACATCACATTAATGGGAGATTCTGTATCTATGTAAGCATGGTCGACACTCCTATATCCGATCATACAAGGGATTTTTAGGTTCCAAGGATTTCCTCTCCTAATCTTTGGGCATATCCTAATAATGGGTGATCGGGGATTATCGATTATGTATTGATGGTAGGCAACCTCTTCCTTAGTGGGGTAAAGATTAAAATAAGCACTATCCTCCTCATTCACAGTGATTTTACCAACACGAGTTCGAAGTAGGTTGACAAAGGCTGGATCAAGCGGTATGTATTTGTTTAGTGGTAACGCGTTGTTTGGTGGTTTTGTCACCTTTCATGATGAAAAGTGATGCGGTTACGAACAAAAGTCACGAAGAAGGGGGATAGACTACGAGAAAGCTAAAAATGAGAAAAAATTACTTGATAGGAATCAAGCAAAGAAACCTAAACGAGGTGGACTACTAACTAGCTATTCTATTCCCCGGCAGCGGCGCCAAAAACTTGATAACGCTACACGCGTCGTTCGGGGTCAAAGGAACTTCCTTTTCTTCGAGCAAGTTTTATAACACCCTAGGAAGTGAACCTAATCGTTGTAGTGTAGTATTAGGGTAAGCCACGGGTATTGATATTGTTCTCTAGGGGAATAGGAATGCTAGTGAGAAGTTACTACGCTAAGGTTGGGGTTGAGGAAGATTATTTTTTATCTTTTTTTATGTTTTTTTAGGAAATGGAAAAGTACGAATCTCGAGGTTTGGATTTGGGGGTTGGTATTTGATTGGTGCTAAACAGTCAAGTCTAACAGACTAAAAACTGCTCAAACACTAATGCAATTAAGATCAGAGGAATATAGGGAATTCCTGGGTCGTTAAGTCCCACGGAGGATGAATTGGTGTAAAAACACTTAATCAGATGGTAGAATGATCACTAAGGATAATGATCAATAAGGATATTGATGGAAAATTACCTAAAGAAAAGATTTATAAATTAAAGCGACTTAAATGCAAATTAAAAGAAATAAAAGATAAAATCTATTAAATAAACGCTATCACTATTTTTAAAGTCGATGAACGTTTAAAACCTACAACTTAAAACTTACGTTTAAAATAAAATTACGTCTACGTACAAAATAAAATGTTAGTTTTAAAGAAATAAAAGACCTACAAATATCAAAATGATATTTTAACAATCCTAATAGTAAAAGAAATTTATTAGAAAAAGAAAATTATTTTTACAACTATTTATTTAATTATTATTAATTAAAAACTATTTATTAAGTATTTAAAATGTACTAAAATACAAGAAAATACAAGATTAACCTAGAAAAATGAAATTATAACTTAGAAAAATCTAAAATATGATAAAACTTATTCTAAAACTAAAAATATATTTTTTAGACTTATTATGTATTTATTATTAATTTAAAACTAATTAAAACTAATTAAAATACTAAAAAATACTTTTTAGACTAAGAAAATTATGGAAAAATACTTTTTATTACTTTTATATTTATCTTAACCTAAGAAAATTGAAAAATCATTTTTTTGGACTTTTTATAATTTATTTGTATTAAAAGCTATTTAAAAATGCCTAAAAACTGTTTTTAATTAAGAAAAATAGCAAACAGTTATAAAAAATTATGAAAATTTCAGGAAAAGTCTATTTTAATATGTAGAATCTAGGAAAAATAGAAAAACATGGGCTTGTTTGGAGAAATATACAACTGCAGTGGCAACTGCTTATTAATAAGCACTTGAAAAAGCCAAATGATAACCAAAAGCCACCAAACCTTCACAGAAGCTATATTAAGCTAAAAGAACTTAAATGGAACAAGTTTCAACAAGCTTAAACCTCTGGAATACCAATTAGCACAGATTTGAGGTTTTGACTTTTAAGATAAAAACAGGTTTTGGTAAGCTACTTTGAGCTTATGCACAGAACACAAAATAAGCTAAAACTGAAAAGCAATTATTGGAACTTGTTTTTTTACTAAAAAG